>CAWUDS030003747.1:0-45743 GCA_963859935.3 Lathyrus sativus | reverse complement strand
ATCCTGGCGAACCAAAAACAGAATGAAAGGTTCGGGCAAAAGTTAGGGATAAAATTGAAAAAATGTACACCCGCGAAGTTGAAAACCTACACTGGGCGGCTTCGGCAAAAAAGGGTATCCCGGTGAATTGAAAACCCGTAAAGGGCGGTTCACGCAAAAGTTAGGGATTTAAAAAGCAAATGACTGCAATCCGAATTTGATATTGCACTGAGCATCAATGCGGGAGAATATAACGGGGAGGATTGGTTATCTGGTACAACCTTTTCAGAAGTATGAATACCGGGAAAAGCGTTAGAGTCGGACGAGTCATAGGAGGATCAGTTCGTGGTGTTCGTTTGCATCCCGTTGCCGACATGTGTACAAAATTTCATTTGTCAATATATTTATGCTTCTTGTGCATACTTGTGTATTTGCTTTGCGTAGCTTCCTCATTTCAGGAGTTACGTCCCGTGTACAAAACTCCGCCCATTCAGGGGCCCAATCAATAAAATATGTTATTTAGTACTTGACACTGTTCTTTACTGTTTTGTGCATGATTAACGCCTAAGTTTGATGAAACTAACATGTGCATAACGTCACTGGCCCTTGCCAACGATTGCTAAAGCTTTGAATTAACTGAAAATAACGTCACTAACCTGAATCGATTTGGTTGTATAGGCTTGTCTTGTTTGTTTGTGTTGTTGCAGGTTTCATAACCGTACGAAGAAGACGATCAAAAGATTGCAATAACGAAAGACTCGGCCCTCACGCAGGTCATGCAGGTTCTTCCTGAAGAAGGATCGAACTCTCCAGCTAGTCGTAGCTTGTGCAAAAGGATTATCCAGCAAAGTCGTTCATCCTCAGCAGAATTTGGCGATTCCAAGATTGTAGGCTGTATTCAGACAGTGTATCTCGAGCAGAGTGGTTTAGCCGCAAAAGATTAACATTTGTGAGCTGTATTCAGGCAGCTTACCTTTCCCCGCAGGGTCATTTACTCTCCTAAGTGGAGTCAATTGATTTTTTCCAAGAGAATCACCCCATCGCCAGCGGAATTCTCTTCTCAGTAAGTATTCCTCCCAGTGGAACTCGAAGATCAAGACTCTCCCCAGCAGAGTTGGTGGTAGGTCCTGTCATTTATTTTGTCAGAGATACTGTGTAATATCAGTTCACTCTCCAGCAGAAAGTCCGATCATACTGTGCGCATCTGCTATTCCCCAGCAAAGTTATATTCCCCAGCAGGGGGTTACCTCAACAGGGTGTTTGGTTTGAGTTCCCAATTTCCCAGCAGGGTTGACTTCACCTTTCCAGCATTTATTTTGCTGGAATAATTCTGTAGCATCTGGCTATCCCCGGCGGAGTCGGCATTATCTTCAGCATTTATTTTGCTGAAGCAGTTTCTGTACTCTAGCAGTTCAGGTGGAGAGAACTCTTGCTCAAATGAACTACCAAACATTCAAGATCTCGGCATGGGACATCCAATGATAATGTCAGTTTCGGCCGTATTCCCCACAGAGTTATCAGGATAAGTTTCTCTTTATTCCCAGGCAGAGTTAGTTGTCATCAGGGGTTCCATGAATCAGAATTTCAGAGGCCACCGCCGGTTATCAGAACAGGCGTCCGGTAGTTTGGTTTCCAAATATCCCCAGTAGAGTCCGCCTCAAAGTCACTGTCACGTCGGTGCTAAGAAGTTTGTGAGTTGGGATCAATGGAGAACTGAGTCCTGACGGGGACAAGATGTATTTTCTCAGCAGAAAAGATGTAGTCCTTACGTGGACAAATCAAGACGAAACATGGGTCCTGACGTGGACGAATCTATTCCTTACGTGGAAAAAGAGGTTTCAGTTCCTTACGTGGAAGAGCAAGTTCATTCCTTACGTGGAAAGATGGGAGTCCTTACGTGGGCAGATTAAAATTGTGATTCCTTACGTGGAAAGGTGGGTCCTAACGTGGACGATGTTCTCCTTACGTGGAAAGACGAATTTATTCCTTACGTGGAAAGAAGATGGTTTCCTTACGTGGAAAGACGAATTTATTCCTTACGTGGAAAGAAGTTGGTATTCCTTACGTGGAAAGATTGAGTCCTTACGCGGACATATCGAAATGGATTCCTTACGGGGAAACAAGTGCATTCCTAACGTGGAAGGGTTTAGTCCTGACGCGGACAGATCCAGACGAAGTCTTATTCTTTACGAGGAAAAATGGTGATTC
Source organism: Lathyrus sativus (assembly GCA_963859935.3). Taxonomy (NCBI): domain Eukaryota; kingdom Viridiplantae; phylum Streptophyta; class Magnoliopsida; order Fabales; family Fabaceae; genus Lathyrus; species Lathyrus sativus. The sequence continues at coordinate 43,556 of CAWUDS030003747.1, read as the reverse complement.
CTTACGTGGAAAATAGATTGATTCCTTACGTGGAAAAGTTTAGTCCTGACGCGGACAAATCAAAGTTTGATTCCTAACGCGGAAAGATCAGAATCCTTACGTGGACATATCAAAAGGTATTCCTTACGTGGAAGAAAAATAGTTTCCTTACGTGGAAAAAGATGGAGATTCCTTACATGGAAAGACGAGTTTATTCCTAACGTGGAAAGATGAGATTCCTTACGTGGAAAATAATGGGTTTCCTTACGTGGAAAGATTGAGTCCTCACGCGGACATATCAAGATTGATTCCTGACGTGGAAAGAAAGAGATTATTCTTGACGTGGAAGAGTTTAGTCCTGACGCGGACAGATCAAAGAAGTTATTCCTAACGTGGAAGAAGAAGATAGATTCCTTACGTGGAAAATTTAGTCCTGACGTGGACGGATTCAGAAGAAGAAGTATGCCTAACGTGGAAATAAGGCGTGTTCCTTACGTGGAAGAGAAAGAGAAACTTCAGGTCCTTACGTGGAAAGATGGGAGTCCTTACGTGGACAAATCAGAAAAATGGTTCCTTACGGGGAAAGGAGATCGTGTTCCTTACGTGGAAAAGATTGAGTCCTTACGCGGACACATAGGAGGAGGATTCCTTACGTGGAAAGAGCGGAGTCCTTACGTGGACAAATTAAGATGGCATTCCTTACGTGGAAAAATGTAGTCATGACGCGGACAAATCGGAAAGAGTTGGTTTCCTTACGTGGAGAGATTGGGGTCCTTACGTGGACGGATTCAAGAAAAGTTGATTCCTGACGTGGAAGAATGATGTACTCCTTACGTGGAAAGGTGAGTCCTAACGTGGACAGGTTCAGAACCAAAGTTGTATTCCTTACGCGGAAAGATTGGAGTCCTGACGCAGACATATCGAGTTGTACTGGAGTCCTTACATGGACAGATTGATACGGTTCTCCTTACGTGGAAAAAGAAGATTGCATCCTGACGTGGAAAGATGGAAAGTTTAGTCCTGACGTGGACAGATGCAGAAGAGATGATTCCTTACGTGGATGGTGTTATTCCTAACGTGGAAGAGTCTATTCCTAACGTGGACGATTTATTGGAATATCCCCCAGCGGAGTTGCCGAGATTTTTTTGGGTTAACAGCAAGTGGAGTCCTAACGTGGACAGGTTCTAGTTGAGATTTCTTCGTATTGATGACAGACAGAGTCCTAATGTGGACAAGCAAGCAATCTGTTATCCCCAGCGTGGTCGTTACGAGATCAGTGAGCGGCTGCAAACAGTCAGATCCAGGAAGTGGATGTCGTTACCCAAACAGGGGTGCAGTCTATTTCTGCGGTCGGCAAATTTCCAGGTTTCTTAGTATTCAACCGTCTCGTACCTCGAATGTTTGAAGGCCGTTCGCTCTTCACCCAATCGGGTCCAAGTCGCTTGAATAGGGGCAGCTGTTGCACCCTAAAATTTGCTCAACCTTATTCCCTTGGTTTATGTTTCAATATCATTAGCATTTGCATATAGAGTCATGTACATAGGTTACTCATCTGCATAGCATAAGCATAGCAAGTCATTCAACAGGGAACCAATCATTATTCTCGTCTCTAGAGGCCTATCAAGAGGTTATTATCCTGGTTCAATCTCATTCAAGTCATCAGAAAGAATTGGGAAGCTATCAAGTCAATGGGTCAAGCAGTTCATCTATCTCCTGGCTGAGAGTATCTGGGGATCATCAAGGAAAGTATGAGCTGTGAATTGAAGGCATGGGGAGTATCTAGACATCTTGGAGGACTTAGAAAGGCATTTGGATAAGGAAACAAGTTGTTGATGTGATCACAAGAATTGCAGTTGAAGACAGTCAACTAGGGTTTCATCTGGGTCAACCCTGGGTCAACTCTAGGTCAATTGACTGATTGAAAGGCATTAAGGGCTATTGGAGAGATGTGGGGTTCATCATTTGACATGGAGAGTAAGGATATGTTGTTGTGCTAAGAAGAATTCAAGAGAAATCAAGGAGAAGAGGAGTTTCTAAATTAGGGTTTCTATGTAAAATCCCCTAGTTTAGGTCAAATTTCCAAGCAAGATAAGTCAAAATGCAAGCTTCAAATGGCTTCTTGGCCAACATGAAACTTGTAGAGGATCTCAAGTCCTTTAATTTGAGTGGTGGAAGACATCAAGGAGATTTATAGAACTCAAGTTATGGTCCTTGCAAGTTACAGGTCATCTGAGGTATCTGAAATTTTGTCTGTGAAAGTGACTTGACTTCCAAGCAATTTTTACCCCTCAAGGAGATTTCAAATGAACTTCTGGTCAACATAAGAATTGTTCCTTATTGTCTTAGCGTTCTAGAATGGTATAGTATGCCTTCATATGATGTGTGGAACTCAACTTATGGTCTTGGCAAGCAAAGGGTATTTTGGTCATTTGTGAATTACAGGTCATTTTAACCTATGTCCAAAACTCATACAAGGAGGCCTCAAATGGAAAAACTTACAACATCAAACTTGCTCCAAATGACATTTTGAGTCTATAAAAGTGACCATGAGAGATTGGAAAAGTTCATAGCACAAGGTTTCAAAATTGTTGAATTTAATGAAGAAAAATGGCTTAAAAAATGAGATTTTTCATATCTTGGCCAAATGATGCAAAATTATAGGTCATTTTGAATGGAAAGGGCATTTTAAAGACATTGGATAAAGTGGAATTTTGAGTTTAGTTCATACTTTGATAGTTATCCATGGTTGCTTGAATTGAAAGTTACATAATCAACATCCAAGGGAATTTGCACAAGGGAAACTTCTCCAAGCTTCTAGGAAGTTCTGATCCCATCTATATATTCATACAAGTTGGTTCATGCAAGGGTTGGTGCTCCCATTTGTTCAAAAACCCCAACTTTTCCATACTTTCTCATTTTGGCATAAGCTTCACAAACTTTCACAAATCTCTCAAAACTCTCACATCTTTAGATTGAATCTTCATCATCATCATTCAAACACTAGGATTCACATCAAGAAGTGGTTGAATTGATCAAGAATTATACCATTTATCTTCTTCACTCCAAGTTGCATTTTCATCAAAACTCCATTAAAACTTCCTCCATCATTCTGATTTCTGTTATCATCATCATCCACCATCATCATGGAGTAATTGGCACAAGAACTTGGATAGAATTCGTGGCTGTTTAAAGAGATTCAAGTTGAAACTCCAATTTGCAAGAAGAATGGAATAGAGTAATTCACAAGGATTAAGCAAGAATCACTGCAAACAGAAGCATACACATTCATTAGAGATCATTCTCAGCAAGTATCAAAGGTTGAATTGGAGTCTAACCACCATTGCCATCACCACTTGCAAGGTATGCAAACTTCTTCGAATCTCACTACTCAGGCTGTTATAGATCATGTGGTTAGGATAGGAGTGTTTAGAGACCATAGGGGAATGATTCTTGAAATTTAGGGATAGTTTTGTGGAGATCCATGACAGGTTACCATTTCTGTTAGCTTCAAGAATAAGCTGTGTACTGGACTATAATCAATATGATGAGGCATAGAATAATGAGGAAAGTATGTAGATTAACTGTAGATCATCAGGTTTGAATTCTGGCAAAGTTGACATCAGGCAAGCATGGTATACCCTGAGTTTCGTGCCCTCTGTTTGGAGTCTACAAAGAGAATTAGAGAAAACTAGGACCAGGCATGGATTCCTTGGGTTTTATAGATTATTTTAGGGCTTGAAATTTTTCATTTTCATCAAGAGAGCAGGGAGAAAGATTGGGTGGAATTTTCGTGCATGGAGCTCATGGCTGAAACCCTAGATGGATGGAGGAAGAAGACAACGCGTATGCCCTTGGATCTGGTGGGGAGGTTTGACTTGACCACGAATCGGACGGTCCACGTTTAGCCTGAGTTTTGGTGGGAAGTTTTAAAAGATGAAACGCACCGTTTCACTTATTGGGGGGATTGGGCTCAGACAGCTATTCGCACCCCCCAATTTAGTAGGCCCAACGCGCTGAACATGATCTGCTTGCTATTCTTACCCCCTCCCTTTATTTCTTTCTATTTTCATTTTTTATTTCCTTTTATTTTCATTCATTTTTGAAAATTCATAATAAATCAGAAATTGCATATTTTTAATTCATTCCTTTTGCATTATTTTCTTTAAAGAGTCAAGAAAATTATAAAAAATAAAAATTGCATTTTATTTTTTATTTGATATTTTTCCCATATTTTCCAAATAAATAGCATTTTAAATAGTTTCATTTCATACATGATTTTGTTAATTTTTGTTCTATTAATTGCTTTAATATTTTTCACCCATTCTTTTTAGGTTGTTTAGGTTAGACATTAAACTTGTAGATACAATTTAGTTCCCATTTTTAGAAATTAAATTTAGGTGCTTAGTGTAGGTGTGAACAACATGAACAAAACTAGGGTTTTTAGGGGATGACTTAGGAGAACCAATTCATTTCCCTTAAGACTTAGGGTTTGAATAATTTAGTTATGGGACTATAGGGGCTATGGATAGTTATTAGATCCCTTAGAGGAAAAGTCAGGACTCCCCTACTGCTATTAATGTACTGTATATCTGATTGACTGGTGTGGTGTGCCCTCTGGGGATTATTGATTTGTCTGTGTGGGTATTGGGATTGCTTGGGGACTTGGGAGAGCTGAAGACTTGTGAAGATGAAGCCATTGGAGATCCAGAGATTGAAGATCAACTTCCAGAGTTGAAGAGGAGATTCTTGCTAGCAGATGCTGAGGAGATTAGGGTTTAGGAGCTAGGCAGAGCTCTAGGTTAGAAAGTTTGTTTCTCAAACATGGATTGCCTTGTCTGCATCCATTCTTCTCTGTGATCCAGGGTCTCTCTAAGACACTCACCCACTTCCTTTGGAAGGCTTGGTGATGGTGTCTAAGAGATAGAACTCTTGAGAGAAAATGTCATATGTGTTAGAGGCAGTCTGTTCACCACCTTTGGTAGTCAACTGATTGCTTAACACCCAATTCACTCTTGTGACTGATCCCTCATCCTGGAGGTTTGAACTTGAAGAAAAGCCATTGTAGACTGAGGACTGGTGCTCAAAGCCATTACCTGAAGGCCATAAAGATGGAGATTGATGCTTGTTGAAGCCTGTAACTGATTGGAGCTTACTTGGAGCCAGATGTTGATTCAGAGCTGTTGATGCTGTTTCTTTTGCTGTTGTATTTCATTTCTGATGTATTGATTGGTTTTCCTGACTGTATTGTTTGCTGTTTACCCTGTTGGGTTGAAAGTGAAGTCTGTTCACTTTTGCCTATTGTTTTCTAGGTTCGAGGTTGAGTGGGACTCCCTTGCCTCGCTTGTACTGTTGCATCCATGCATTTTACTGTTTTATTGTATATATCTGATATTGTTTCTGTTTCTGCCTATCCCTTAGGATCTCTGTTTCTCTCTGTGCAAGAGAGGAGCATGATAGACACTAGGTCTTAACCCATGCATGATAACATTAGGTTAGTTTGTTTCCCTTCGCAACCGTAGGTTAGAGTTCTGTCTCTTTCTTTCTCAAAACAAACAGAAAAACACCATAAAGATTTCAAACACAATAAAAGACACTTCTTCCGTAAAAGAATGTGAATTCATCAAGACGTCATTTTTGTCCGCCGGGACTGTTAATCAAGAAAACCTTTTTCAGAAGGAATAAAATCAACCAAGACAGACTTGTGTCGTACGTGGCCCGAACTACGTTTGCTCTGATCTTCCATGCTGTGTGGAAGTACGTAGGCATAGGATGCGATATCCTAGCGAGCAACCTTCCCCTCCTTTCCCGTAGGTAGGCGAACTACGTTGACTCTGATTTCTCGTTCCAGACGGGAATACGTAGGCATAAAGTGCGATACTTTGCCGAGTCATTTTTATTTTCGTTTTATTTTCTTTTTAACCCCTGACCTATAGTTTAGATAGAATAACAATCCATACCCGAAAACAAGCGTGGATCCCGTCGAGTACGACGGACGTGAGGGGTGCTAATACCTTCCCCTTGCGTAACCGACTCCCGAACCCAGGTTTTGGTTGCGACGACCATACCTTTCCCGTGTTGTGCGAGGTTTACTCTGAGTGTTTCCTTTCCCTCCCGTGGGATAAATAACGCACGGTGGCGACTCTTCTGTCAGCCGGCGCCGATTTTCGCAGTAGCGACAATGACATTTTGAGTTCAAGGTGGTTTCACATTCGGTTTGCACGATAGAGAGTGTATCAACGCATTCCAAGGCCATAGTCGTGTGCAGCATGGAATTCTGAGCACTTTTGGTCTTTACATCGAGGCATTTGGTCAAGAGACGAGGGAGAACGATGAGGAGGAAGTTATGTGCATGGGAATGTATTTTAATGGAGTTCAGAAACCCTAGCTAGCGTGAGGTTGAAGACGACGTTTCCACCGTCAGATCACGCATGACTTATTGACTGAGAAAGCCATCTAGCGGTCCAGATTCAATTTGAAGTTTGGAGGGAAGCCCGCGCATGAAACGCCGCGTTTCATTTAAACGCTGGCCTGGGCTTTGAGTGATATTTGTTATTCCCACCCCCCTTCGTGGCCCAATCCTGATTTGAACCATATTCCCATGCTATTCGCACCGTCGTTTTGTTTTTTTCTTTTGATTTTCCATTGTTTTTTCTGATTTAAACTCTGGGCCCAGGCGCATTTCTAACGCCACCCCCCTATCTGAGCCCAAACGAAATTCAAACTGCATATTCTTCCTATTCATACCCCATGCCTCATATTTTCATTTTAATTTCCTCCATTTTTTCTTAATCTTTAAAAAAACCATATTAAATTGAAAAATGAATATTTTTTAATGGGAATTTTTTCTCTACTTTCCATTTTCTGTCTAGAAAAATATAAAATCATAAAATTGCCATTTTGTTTCATTTTTATATTTTTTTGCATATTTTCTCTTTTAATGCATTTTTAATTCTTTTGTATTGATACCTTAATTTGTAGAATTTAGTTTAGATAGCTCCCTTTAGATTTTTAAGCCAATCTTTTTAGGGTAGTTAGATGTATGTTTTAGGTTCCCCCTGGATTAATTCCATATTTTTGTGATGATTTTTAGGATAGTTTTGATTAGATAATTCTAGGTAGTGTAGAATTAGGTTAAAACTTCAACATAGGTCCATAACATCTTTAGATTTTGGGTTTTTAGGACAATTTAGACTATGGGTCATATATGGGTATTAAGGGTAGGTATGTAGGATCCCTTAGAAATTATATTAGGATTTAATATAATAGTATGCTATTTTTAGTTGATTTTTGTATTGGTTGATTGTTTGTGTTGCCTTTAGGGCATGTTTGCTTTAGTCTGCTTTGCTTTGGAGTTTTCTTTTGGTTTGAGGAGCTTGGTACCTCATTGTGGAGCATTGTGGAGCATAATAGAAGATTGGAAGATGCATTGAGGAGCTTGTTCTTCTTTTCTTTTTTTTTTGTTGTTTTAGGGTTAGGAACTAGGAAGAGCTTAGATGTAGATAATGTCTTTCTCAAACATGGATGGTATCATTCACCTCCATTCCTCCCTATGATTCAAAGTCCTTCCATGGTATACACCTCTCTCCTTTGGAGGGATAAGTGCTATACCTAGGAAGTAGAACTTTTGAGGGAACCATTCCTTTGATGTTGAACCCTTATAGATCACCTTTGGTGGTCAAATAAGCAGTTCAACATCCCCCAGCTTATCCAGTAAGTGAGTTTCCCTGGTTTTGATTTTTCTTGAGAGAAGCAGGGCTTGAGCATGAAGATGAAGACTTCATTGAAGAGAATTGAAGAGGATGAACCCTAGAATAGTGCCATTCCAGCTGAAGCTTGAAGAGCATGAAGATCAAGTTGATACTTGAAGATCCCTGAAGATGGTGAAGCCTGAAGGTGGAGCTGATCAAAGAAGCTGAAGCTTAAGGGAGAAGATGAGTTGAAACTCATGTTGTAGGGTGAAACCTGGAAAAGCAAACTGATGTTTGTCAAGTGATCGAAGTCTGAAGACTGAGTTGCTGTTGGAAAAGCTGAGGCTTGGAGTTGAGAGAGCAGTCTGTTTTCTTCTTTTTTCTTTTCTATATTGTTGTGTTTTGCTTGACTTGTCTGTTGCATTAGAATAAGTTCATCTAGAATAGGTAGAATCTAGGAGCATGATTGCATTAGAGGTTGAGTTGCTCCCTCTGCTTGTATTGTTACTGCGTGGCTTTGCTTGCGGGTATTCGGTAGAGCCCAGCTCCCTTGCTCATGTGGTTTGTTTGCCTGATGGCACTTCATTTCATTTATCTGTATGATTGCAGTTTACTGTTTACTGCTTGATAGCATGTTGTTTATATTTCAGTATGATTACTGTTATTTCATTCTGGCTTGAGGTTGAGATGAGCTTGTGGAGGCTGAAGCCCCACACACGTTTCCTCCCTCACTTGCATTGCATGCATTTTACTGTTAAGCTGATGCTTTGTCTATTTTGGTGTATCATTGACATGATCCCTTAGGACTCTCATTTCCTTGGATAAGGATTTGATGATAGACTTTTAGGTTGAAACCTATGCATGACAACTTCTAGGAGTTCCCTGTTCAAACCTCAACCATAGGATGAATCCATGGCATGATAACAGTAGGACTTGATAGTCTCCCTCCTAGTTGGGCCTGTTCTCTTCTCATCTCAAAACAGTTTAAGATACAGTAATCATGAATGATTTCTTTCGTACGTTACGAGCCTTAAGCTATCTGAGAAAGGATTGTGGGAGAGTTTCTTTTCCACAGTCGGGATGTTTAGTATGGTACCCTTTGGGTGACATGCGACGCATTCACTCTCAGGTCATAGTCTCTAGTGCGGTTGAAATCGCAAACACAATAAAAAAACACTTCTTTCGTAAAAGACAGGAAATAAACCATAGTTTCCCGAACTACGTGAGCTCTAATCTCTCATGCCTGTTGAGAGTACGTAGGCACAAGATGGCGATGTCTTGGCGAGCTACCTTCCCCCATAATCCTTCGTAGGCCGAACTACGTGGACTGTGATTTCTCATTCTCTGATGAGAATACGTAGGCATAAAGTGCGACGCTTTGCCGAGTCATTTTTCTTTTCTTTTTCAGCCAGCCTTGATAGGTAGATAGAATAAAACCAACCCGTCCAAGTAAACCAACAAGCGTGGATCCCGTCGAGTACGACGGACGTGAGGGGTGCTAATACCTTCCCCTTGCGTAACCGACTCCCGAACCCATACAATGGTTGCGATGACCTTGTCTTACCCTTTTTTCGTCAGGTTTTTCCGATCGTTTCCTTTCCCGCTCTGAGGGATAAATAACGAAAGGTGGCGACTCTTCTGTTGTGCCGACACCTTATTTTCGTGAAAGCGACAATAATCCATTTCGAAATAATGAGAATTTTAAATTATTATCATTCTATATATAGGCTATGATCTAAAATATATCATGCTATAAGAAAATTATCTCTTTTTCTCCCCATACGAAGAGTTTTCAAGACATTACGAGTACCGGTTGAGAAAAATCTACAAGCCAACCAGTGTCAAACACTTGTCTCTACACTTTTGTATTATAGAATTATCGTTGTCATTGTCTAAAAATCTTTCTCATTATATTCGTCATGGTATTCCTATAATCATTAGTATCAAAATGTCATAGATCCTAAGGTTTGTGTCCATGGGGAGACGCTTAAGTGCTCCCAGCGTGATGAGTGATCAGTGCATATTTATGCACTTTCTCCTATATTTTTACTTAGGCATTTCTTTAATTTATCTTGATTATTTTTATGTTTTATTTTGTTTTTATATTTTATTTTATTTTTGGCTTAATTTGATTTCCGCACTTATTTTTCAGCTTTAGCAGTCTGCACGGAAACGATCATAACTGGAGTTCCAGAAATCCGTTTGAGGTGTTCTAAAAATCGTCGGAAAGCTAAGAGAGAGAGCTACGACTTTTGTGTTGGAGTCGAAGTCAGATTTGGAGCCCAAAATTCCAAAATTCCGTTTGAAGTTACTGCATTAGAATTTTATTTTAGTGTTGGGTCATGTATTGGGCCTGGGTTATGTTTTCGACCCAGTTGGGTTATGACCCGAATTGGCTTTCTTTTTAAAGGAAAAATACTCGTGTTACTGTTCACCTAGTTACATTTTCACGAAAAATACATTCGGAGCTTTGAGGGAACCATGGAGAGCTAATTCCTTAGAGTCATTCTGCTGTAATTGCATTCCAACGCTTTGAGGTTTTTACTTTATCAATCTAATTCGTTTCTCTTTCAACACTATTCTATGAATTGCTTTTGCTTAATCTGTTAGTTTATAGAATTGTTTTGATTAAATTCGTATGATTGCATCCTTAGCTTTTATACGCCGTTACGTCGCTTTGTCGTTAATTCGCGTTTATAATTCGTGTTTGCTTAATTCACAAAAACTTAATCCGTTTGCTTAATTTGGAATAAAGGATTGTTAATCTAGTTTATGTCTTTTGCGCTTGTTAATTGACATATGAATCGAATAGAGATCGAAATCGCTTAGGAAATTGGTAAGGTAGAAACCCGTGATAAGCCGGAACCAAAAACAATAGATTGACTTATTTTGCTGATCACTTATATTAACCGCTTAATAGCATTTTCATTATTTACCCGATCAGAAACCAAATCAACTCCCCCTCCATTTCGAATTTGGTAGATTAATCACATAAAAGAATCCTTGAGACGATATCCGAGTTGAGTTGTCGCTGTATTACGTTTTCATCAAAAACACTCGTTTTGATCCGCGCGCGACAACTTATCAATGAGCTAGGCCCTCCACGACAGAGAGATGGATTGGGCCGACCCCGTGAGATGAGCGGGATAGAGCAATATATATATATATATATATATATATATATATATATATATATATATATATATATATATATATATATATATATATATATATATATATATATATATATATATATATATATATATATATATATATATATATATATATATATATATATATATATATATATATATATATATATATATATATATATATATATATATATATATATATATATAAGAATCTTAATCGGTTGAGTAAGTAAATAAAATAATTAATTATATTTAATAATTAATTATTTAATTGAATATGTGCTTAAATATAAGTGGATGTCAAGATAATCCATTTCGAAATAATGAGAATTTTAAATGAATATCATTCTATATATAGGCTATGATCTTAAATATATCATGCTATAAGAAAATTATCTCTTTTTCTCCCCATTCGAAGAGTTTTCAAGACATTACGAGTACCGGTTGAGAAAAATCCACAAGCCAACCAGTGTCAAACACTTGTCTCTACACTTTTGTATTTTAGAATTATCGTTGTCATTGTCTAAAAATCTTTCTCATTATATTCGTCAATGTATTCCTATAATCATTAATATCAAAATGTCATAGATCCTAAGGTTTGTGTCCATGGGGAAACGCTTAAGCGCTCCCAGCGTGATGAGTGATCAGTGCATATTTATGCACTTTCTCCTATATTTTTACTTAGGCATTTCTTTACTTTATCTTGATTATTTTTATGTTTTATTTTGTTTTTATATTTTATTTTATTTTTGGCTTAATTTGATTTCCGCACTTATTTTTCAGCTTTAGCAGTCTGCACGGAAACGATCATAACTGGAGTTCCGGAAATCCGTTTGAGGTGTTCTAAAAATCGCCGGAAAGCTAAGAGAGAGAGCAACGACTTTCGTGTTGGAGTCGAAGTCAGATACGGTGCCCAAAATTTCAGAATTCCGTTTGAAGTTACAACATTAGAATTTTATTTTAGTGTTGGGTCATGTATTGGGCCTGGGTTATGTTTTCGACCCAGTTGGGTTATGACCCGAATTTGCATTCTTTTTAGAGGAAAAATACTCGTGTTACTGTTCACCTAGTAACATTTTCACGAAAAATACATTCGGAGCTTTGAGGGAACCATGGAGAGCTAATTCCTTAGAGTCATTCTGCTGTAATTGCGTTCCAACGCTTTGAGGTTTTTACTTTATCAATCTAATTTGTTTCTCTTTCAACACTATTCTATGAATTGCTTTTGCCTAATCTGTTAGTTTATAGAAATGTTTTGATTAAATTCGTATGATTGCTACCTTAGCTTTTATTCGCCGTTACGTCGCTTTGTCGTTAATTCGCGTTTATAATTCGTGTTTGCTTAATTCATGAAAACTTAATCCGTTTGCTTAATTTGGAATATAGGATTGTCAATCTAGTTTATGTCTTTTGCGCTTGTTAATTGACATATGAATCGAATAGAGATCGAAATCGCTTAGGAAATTGGTAAGGTAGAAACCCGTGATAAGTCGGAACCGAAAACAGTAGATTGACTTATTTTGATAATCACTTATTTTAACCGCTTAATTGCATTTTCTTTATTTATCCGATCAGAAACCAAACCAACTCCCCCTCCATTTCGAATTTGGTAGCTTAATCACATAAAAGAATCCTTGAGACGATATCCGAGTTGAATTGTCGCTGTATTACGTTTTCATCAAAAACACTCGTTCTGATCCGCGCGCGACAACTGATCAATGAGCTAGGCCCTCCACGACGGAGAGATGGATTGGGCCGACCCCGTGAGATGAGCGGGACAGAGCAATATATATATATATATATATATATATATATATATATATATATATATATATATATATATATATATATATATATATATATATATATATATATATATATATATATATATATATATATATATATATATATATAACTATATATATATATATAACTATATATATATATATATATATATATAGATATATATATATATTTATATATATATATATATATAAGAATCTTAATCGGTTGAGTAAGTAAATAAAATAATTAATTATATTTAATAATTAATTATTTAATTGAATATGTGCTTAAGTATAAGTGGATGTCAAGATAATCCATTTCGAAATAATGAGAATTTTAAATGACTATCATTCTATATATAGGCTATGATCTCAAATATATCATGCTATAAGAAAATTATCTCTTTTTCTCCCCATTCGAAGAGTTTTCAAGACATTACGAGTACCGGTTGAGAAAAATTCACAAGCCAACCAGTGTCAAACACTTGTCTCTATACTTTTGTATTTTAGAATTATCGTTGTCATTGTCTAAAAATCTTTCTTATTATATTCGTCAAGGTATTCCTATAATCATTAATATCAAAATGTCAGAGATCCTAAGGTTTGTGTCCATGGGGAGACACTTAAGCGCTCCCAGCGTGATGAGTGATCAGTGCATATTTATGCACTTTCTCCTATATTTTTACTTAGGCATTTCTTTACTTTATCTTGATTATTTTTATGTTTTATTTTGTTTTTATATTTTATTTTATTTTTGCCTTAATTTGATTTCCGCACTTATTTTTCAGCTTTAGCAGTCTGCACGGAAACGATCATAAGTGGAGTTCCGGAAATCCGTTTGAGGCGTTCTAAAAATCGCCGGAAAGCTAAGAGAGAGAGCTACGACTTTTGTGTTGGGGTCGAAGTCAGATTCGGAGCTCAAAATTCCAGAATTCCGTTTGAAGTTACTGCATAAAATTTTATTTTAGTGTTGGGTCATGTATTGGGCATGGGTTATGTTTTCGACCCAGTTGGGTTATGACCCGAATTTGCTTTCTTTTTAAAGGAAAAATACTCGTGTTACTGTTCACCTAGTTACATTTTCACGAAAAATACATTCGGAGCTTTGAGAGAACCATGGAGAGCTAATTCCTTAAAGTCATTCTGCTGTAATCGCGTTCCAACGCTTTGAGGTTTTTACTTTATCAATCTAATTCGTTTCTCTTTCAACACTATTCTATGAATTGCTTTTGCTTAATCTGTTAGTTTATAGAATTGTTTTGATTAAATTCGTATGATTGCATCCTTAGCTTTTATTCGCCGTTACGTCGCTTTGTCGTTAATTCGCGTTTATAATTCGTGTTTGCTTAATTCACGAAAAATTAATCCGTTTGCTTAATTTGGAATATAGGATTGTTAATCTAGTTTATGTCTTTTGCGCTTGTTAATTGACATAGGAATCGAATAGAGATCGAAATCGCTTAGGAAATTGGTAAGGTAGAAACCCGTGATAAGCCGGAACCGAAAACAGTAGATTGACTTATTTTGATAATCACTTATTTTAACCGCTTAATTGCATTTTCTTTATTTATCCGATCAAAAACCAAACCAACTCCCCCTCCATTTCGAATTTGGTAGATTAATCACATAAAATAATCCTTGAGACGATATCCGAGTTGAATTGTCGCAGTATTACGTTTTCATCAAAAACACTCATTTTGATCCGCGCGCGACAACTGATCAATGAGCTAGGCCCTCCACGACGGAGAGATGGATTGGGCCGACCCCGTGAGATGAGCGGGACAGAGCAATATATATATATATATATATATATATATATATATATATATATATATATATATATATATATATATATATATATATATATATATATATATATATATATATATATATATATATATATATATATATATATATATATATATATATATATATATATATATATATATATATATATATATATATATATATATATATATATATATATATATATATATATATATATATATATATATATATATATATATATATATATATATATATATATATATATATATATATATATATATATATATATATATATATATATATATATATATATATATATATATATATATATATATATATATATATATATATATATATATATATATATATATATTATATATAAATATATATATATATATATATATATATATATATATATATATATATTATATATAATATATATATATATATATATATATATATATATATATATATATATATATATATATATATATATATATATATATATATATATATATATATATATATATATATATATATATATATATATATATATATATATATAAGAATCTTAATCGGTTGAGTAAGTAAATAAAATAATTAATTATATTTAATAATTAATTATTTAATTGAATATGTGCTTAAATATAAGTGGATGTCAAGATAATCCATTTCGAAATAATGAGAATTTTAAATGATTATTGATCGCGACTTTCTATGTCTAATACAACCTAACTGCAAGTGCACAGTCTATCGCGTAGTAATAATAGATATCGATCCCACAGGGACTCGTAATCAAACTAGTGTTCTCGGGAGTTACTATGTTTAGCTAGGTAGAATATGTTTAAGGGAATAAGATTGTCACTAAAAGGGAACTAAGAATACTATTTAGATTATAATTGATTGAATCGATACGTAGTAATTGTGTTCTTCAGGGATTTGATAAGTTACTGGTGTATGAAATAATTTTCAAAGTTTATTTAAGCAGAAAATGGTGATTTGAAGACTCTCGCCTCACGATGGTTATTGACGCTAATCATAATCCTAAGGGCCAAACGTACACTTTCGTATCCCGTTCGGGGTTAAAATTACTTTTTGGAAATCTCTAAGTTCTAATTCATTTTAAAGTGCTTTCGCTGTTATTAAAATGAATGACTAGTGTTTACTATCTGACCTTACCGCAACTTTCGCTTGTTGGTTCGTATCTTAATTAATTTCCCACTTTCGTGGCAAAACTACTTTTAAATAAGTTCTCGCTTTCGCGACGAAGTTTATTTAGTAAATCAATTTTAAACACTCAGACCATAAATTACTTTTTTGAAAAGAAAGTTTTTCAACCAGTTATTATCAAATCCCATTCGAATTATTACTACATATCGATTACCTAAGTTTAGCTAGACATGGATTTGGGAAAGATAAAACATAAATAAAAATAATAAATAATGATTTGCATTATAATAAAACTGAAATCGATCAAAATGAAAACCTGTAAATATGCCAATTGGCCTTTGGGCAGATCCTCCACAGATGTTGGCAGGATTCTGGTCTTTAATGCCAATTTGATCGTACAATAAAATAGAAATTATAGAAGAATGGAAAAGCAATACAGGAAAGGTAAAGAGAAACAAATAAGAATATTGCTGGAAAATATGCTCTGGAAAGTAAATTCGGCAGCACTTCGTGGTATGAATGCAGCACCCTTTCTGAAGTCCCCTGCTTCCCTTTTTATAGAAGTGGAATCCCAACGGTTATCACTGAAGATGATGGACCTTGAGGCAGATAATTTAGGGAGTAGTGGTCCATTCTGTGGGAATTGGAACTGATTCTTTGACGTGTAATCTGAGTGGGGCGTTTTTGCCTGCATGACGGTCGTCACAAGGTGTGACGGTCGTCACCCGTGTGACGGTCGTCATGAAGCTGTGACGGTCGTCACATCAGCAAAAACAGCTTCCTACGCTTTTCATTGTGTTTTCACTCCTTTTTCGTCCATATTTCATCTGAGATTGCTTCTTTTCTTCATGTTGCCTTGTTTAGACGTGATCGTTGAATACCTGTAAAACATCAGACAAATACACGGAAATAACCCGAAATCGGATCAAAAACGGTTAGACTTTAGTTGAATTATGCATAAAAATATCTATATGATTTCGTGTTATCAAACTCCCCTAAGCTTGAATCTTTGCTTGTCCTCAAGTAAAACATGGAAAAGTCGGCAAGCACGAGGCAGCTTCTTCGTTCGCAGAGTTTGGAAAAACCGGGATTCTTGGTAGGAACAAGATGAGTATCATGACGACACTGGACTACAAGTCTTCAGAGGTCTCCTTTTTATGCAAATCGGTCTCAGTCATGCTACTGTAGCTTGGTGTCAAGGTTCTCGCGGCAAGTTCACCCTGTTTGTTCTAGCGCAATCACATTAAGCCCGTTGTCCGCACACTTTCATGGCAAGTCGACCTGTTAGTGAATATGATCTCATTTCTGTTTTTGATCTTCTTCATTGATCATAAGTTTATGTCATTGATTTTCAATGAGTTTTTCGTGCCGTTGGGCTAAATGCTCGGGTGAGGAGCACCTAACTTAGAAGGGAACATGTCTTATATTTTTGGGCTATTTAGCTCTCTTTTCATGATTTTTCATCTTTTTGGAGATCATACACTTATTTGCATCGGTCGCTCGCTTAGAAGAGTTTTAGGATGGTGCTGACTGCTAGTATAAACTACTTGGGGTTGAGTTTGCGTAGACACTTGAGACTTTGGTACACGTAGGTAGTGAAACCGACTCGCATAAACTAGAGATCTAAGGTGTCTGGACGATACTGGTTTTGTTAGAACCGTCGTTTCCTCAGAGTTTCAAAACTTGTTTTGAACTCAGGTGCATTCTCGTGATGCTTTTGCTTTTGAGGAACGAACTAAAATTTTTTGTTTACGTTGAATAATGTGGGGATTGTTTGCGTAACGGGAAAAATATATAGACGAGCTTTATTTGCTAGAAATGGAAAGTGTAAAAATAGAAATTACGAAAATTCAAAGTGCAGTGAAATGGAAATAAAGGAAATAAAGGAAATTCAGAGTACAGTGGAATGGAAATAAGGCTCCGCTCCCACACTATCTTGATCAGTGTCCTCACTGATTCTTGAAGCATGCGAGAGGGAGATACAACTGAAAGTGAAAATACAAATAACTGAAATATAGTAAACAATGAAGGAAAAAATGGAAATCTAGTCACGGCCTCTGTCACGTCCGCGCTGGCGTCCTCTGGCTCTGGCAAGGGCTACTCTGTCCTCATAGCTCATAGCTCCGGTGTGGTAGATGGTGTCTCGGAGTCCTTCGACCTGCAAGGTCAGATTCGCTAGGCTCTTAGTGATCGTAGCTTGGTCGGTGTGAAGTTGTTGCATTTGAGTCCGGTGCCAAGCTTCGAACTGGTCAGCTCGCTGATTCTGCTGCTGCAGCATCGTGAGTATCTGTGCCTGCTGTTCTAGGGAGCGGCGGAGGTCCTCTTCTGTGTAGTCTGGCACGGGATGATGGCGGCGGTGGCGGGAGGATGTACCTACGGGAGGAGGAGGCTGCGATGCCTCTGGCTGCTCGTACTTGTCCAACTCAGCTTAGATTTCATCGTCGGAACCGTGAGTGTGGTCCTGAGTGGGAGCAACGGCAGCAGGAGGGGCAGTGAGGTCGAACAACCAGTTGGTACGGTCCTCTGGATGGATGTGGGTGCGGGACGGAAGGTTGATGCTTCGGACGGTCTTGCCACACACAACCGGATGGTATTTGCCGTCAGCTCGGGAGCGGATGAGATGGGAGGCTCTGCAGTGGTCGGTGTCAAGGAACACCGAGGGGATGGACTGGAGGTGCTGGAGGCGGTCGCCAAGGTTCAGCCCAAGTGCAATAGCAGTGACAATCCCGCCAAAGTAGAATGGCTTCGAGCCACGATTGCAGTTGGCTTGAATATGAGCCAGCAGAAACGGGGCAGCGCTGACAGGTTCATTGTTGAAGATGTAATGGAGAAAGAAGAGCTCTTTTGAGTTCACTTTGTGGTTGCTGTCTCTGGCGAAAATAGGGTTGCTCAGCGCTCTGTGAAAGTACCGGATGGTTGGGTTATGGATGTGAGTGGCGTGCAGGGAGTCCCAACCATCGGCATTGAGGCCGGTCAACTGATACCACAGCGCGAAAGCTTCGTGCTGGAACTGATTGGTGATGCGGCGATGAGCGTTGTCGCCGCGAGGTAGCTGCAGGATGCTAGCAATCTGATTTTGGTTCACCTGATAGTTGGTGCCAAACATCCGGAAGCATGCGGCACCTGTGTGCTGGTTAAGTTCGCCGCTTCTTGTGACGTAAGTGAACAAACTCAAGAACTCAAGAGTGAGTTGTTCATATGTTGGCTGTGGGTTGGTGCAGAGGTGCCAGATGCCTGCTCTTTGAAGCATCCAGGTTACGCCTTCAAGGAGTCCGAGCTCCGTAAGCGATGGAAGGTGCGGATAATGAGTCGGCTGGAGCGACCTCTGATGAAATGCGATGTAGTTTGCTCGTTGTCTTTCGCCTAAGTCTCCTTCACTGAAGGTAATGTTGCTGACATCTGGGGTTTCTGCATTCCTTGCCATTGTTGGAAGATGGAGAGGTTTTTGAAGATTGGGGTTTTTCTGCAGAGAGGGAAGAACTGACAGAAGTGTGGTTTGGAGGTTGAATTTGAAGTTGAGATATATAGTTCAATGTGGGGAGGACGAAAATTCATAGTGGGGTAGGAGTTAGGATGGTTGAAAGTGATAATGGGGGGAAGTGGAAGAGAACACGAATCCTGTTTTATCAGATATCAGTTTTTGACTGTGTGACGGTCGTCACATAGGTGTGACGGTCGTCACCCGCGTGACGCTCGTCATGAGGCTGTGACGGTCATCACAGCAGCAAAATCTGCAGAACGCAGAATTTTGCTCTGAGGGCGTTCTCGTAGTGACTTTAAGGCTTAGTAATGATACTACAATAAAATTGAATAGCCAACAAACAACGGATAATGCGAAAATAGAATAATTGCATAAAAACCAGAATTGAAATAACATAAAATTGAAACAATTGTATGTAGTACATAAAGAAAACTAACAATGCGAAAAATCCAAATGATTAAATGAAACTAACTAGACTAGACTAAACTGAAACTACTGCTAAGAGCTAATAACTAATCCTTTCGTGCCTTCAACTCATCGAATTTCCGTGAATAGTAGTCGAGTTGGTCGCAGACTAGATCCATGAAGCCTACCAGTTCGCTGTGCATGCTTGCGATGTCAGCTTTTACATTAGTCAGAGCTGTATCGACGTCGTCCAATCTGAGTAATACGGCATCCATTCTGTCGGTGGTCTCTTCAGGGATAGGCTCAGGATAAGTGTTGTAGTGCGGAGGAGTCGTAGGGTCTACTTCAGTTTCAGATACAACATCCTCATAGTACATATAGTCGTGTGCCTCAGAGATGTGGTCACTGTCATACATATAGTTCTGGGGTGTTGACTGTGGTGAAGGAGGTCCCATAGGCTCATCCAATTCATAGAGCCAGTTGTCCTTGTTGTGGATACTTGTCATCAGATGATCAGGCAGTGTGAATAGTTGTACTGGTTTTTCGTTAATAAGATACTCATACGGTCCAGGTCCCATAGTTCCTAAGATGCGCCTGTTAAAGCAGAATTGTATGTTCATGGGTCGGATGGTACCAAAATGAGTGCTGGCATTTAAATGGAATCTAAGGCCAAGCTCGTAGGCAATCATTGTTACCAGGCCTCCTATAAGAATAGGCGTCTGAGGTTCCAACGTGAGGCGTTTGAAAGATCTCATCATGAAAGGCACTACATTTACTGTCCGTCCCTGAGAAGCACAGAACATGATGAATAACTCCTCTTTAGATACTGCAGTAATATTTTCTTCTTTTCCAAACAAGGTGTGAGCTAGTATCTTATGGAAGTATCTGAAGGCTGGGTTGTGTATGTCATCATTGTGCATTCTGTCTGGTTCAGGGTGATAGTCGCCTGTGATTCTACCCCAGAATTGATCGAGTTGAAAATCAATATCGTCATCTTCTGCACTGATGAACACATGCGGTCCGCTAGGGAATCCTAGGAGGTTAGCTAGTGACATCCGACTATGGGTTTGGTCCATTCCAAACAATCGGAAGGTAATCAACTCTGTGCTGGATCCTAAACCATAGTTGGGTATGTATCGGAAAGAACTAAGGAATTCATAGGTAAGATCCTTGTAGGTAGCGAAACGTGTTTTTAGAGCAGTGTTCTCCCAACCCAATTGATTGAACAGGTATTGAATGCTATCTGTGATCCCTAGTTTATCCATAATAGCCTTATCATAATACAGCGTTAAGGCGAATTCTCTTTCGGTCAGTGCTGCAAGTCTTGGCTTTTGAGCGAGTCCTCGGAAGTGAACCTTTGTGAAGTCGTATTCGGCCATACTCGTAGGTAATTCGGAGAAAACAGAAGGAATGTTTTGAAGGCTTTTAAAAATCCTGAAAAGTTTGAAACAGGAAATTGAAGTCAGGATTTTTAGAAACGAAAGGCGGTAGAAACAAAAGACAAAAAAGAAAAAAAATAAAATAGAAATAAAAGTATGAAAATGAACGAAAGTAGAAAGTAGTAGTAATTATGAGTTTAGAATTTTCGATGGATTTTCAAAGTAAAATTTTTAAAGAAAAATACAATAACGAGGGAAATTGGGTTGCCTCCCAGTAAGCGCTGTTTTTAACGTCTAAAGCCAGACGATAGCTTCGTGAGAAGCTATTCGGGTGTTTGAGCTGGAAGCTCAAGCAAAGCTATACTGCTTCTTTGGGGACTGTTGTCGTTCTTATTGTAGTGTTTTAGACGTTGCCCGTTTACGATGAACGGTGCATTCATCTTATCGGTAATTTCAACAGCTCCACTCTGAAGTACTTTAGTCACTTCATAGGGTCCAGACCACCTAGATTTTAGTTTACCTGGGAAGAGTTTTAATCGTGAATTAAAGAGCAATACGATGTCTCCCACACTGAATTGTTTCCTGATTGAACGTTTATCATGCCACTTTTTAGTTCGTTCTTTGTAGATACGGGCATTTTCGTAAGCGTCTAATCGGAGTTCTTCCAATTCGTGTAAGTTCAAGATTCGCTTTTCTCCTGCCTCAGTGTAGTTGAAGTTGAGTGTCTTAATGGCCCAGAAGGCTTTATGCTCTAATTCTACAGGGAGATGGCAGGATTTACCGTAAACCAATTTATAGGGGGTAGTACCTATTGGTGTCTTAAATGCGGTCCTATAAGCCCATAAAGCTTCTTGTAGCTTTGAAGACCAATCTTTCCTTGAGGTAGCGACGGTCTTTTCCAAGATCTGTTTTATTTCTCTGTTCGAGACCTCTACTTGTCCGCTAGTTTGCGGATGATAGGGTGTAGCTACTCGGTGTCGGACTCCATATTTAGAGAGAAGTTTATCGAATATTCGTGATATGAAGTGAGATCCCCCGTCACTAATGACGAGTCTCGGTACACCGAATCTAGGAAAGATTGTGTTTTTGAAGAGTTTGATTACTACTCGTGCGTCGTTTGTTGGAGCAGCTATGGCTTCTATCCATTTAGACACGTAATCGACAGCGACGAGTATGTAGTTATTGCCAAAAGAAGGTGGAAAAGGTCACATGAAATCTATTCCCCAGACGTCGAAGATTTCTACCTCTAAGATTCCTTTCTGAGGCATTTCATCGTGTCGTGAGATGTTGCTAGTTCGTTGGCATCGATCGCACTTTTTCATAGCGATGTGAACGTCTTTCCAGAGATTAGGCCAGAATAAGCCGGCTTGGAGAATCTTAACGCACGTCTTAGATGTACTAGCATGACCACCGTATGGTGCTGAGTGGCATTGGGAAATAATATTTTCTATTTCTTCCTCTGGGACACAGCGACGATATATGTTGTCGGCCCCTCTCTTGAAGAGTAGAGGTTCGTCCCAATAATAGTGTTTCAGATCGTGGAAGAATTTCTTCTTTTGCTGATAAGTAAGATCCGGTGGAAGCACGCCCGCAGCGAGGTAATTAACGATGTCAGCATACCAAGGTAATGTGACTTGGGCATAGACGGCTTCTACGGCTTTTTCGAATTCTGGATCTTCCGAGATTGAATTGGGTGCGTCACTTTCTAATTTGGATATCAGACGTTCGTACGGGAAATCGTCATTTATCGGTACTGGTTCATGTTTGATGCCTTCTATTCGGGATAAGTGATCTGCAACAACGTTCTCGGTTCCTTTCTTATCTTTGATTTCTAAGTCAAACTCTTGTAATAGCAGGATCCATCTCAATAGTCTTGGTTTGGCATCCTTTTTTCTTATTAGGTACCTTATGGCAGCGTGGTCTGTGTATATGATAATTTTTGCTCCTACTAAGTAAGAACGGAATTTGTCAAGCGCAAATATAACTACTAGAAGTTCCTTTTCTGTGGTAGCGTAGTTCATTTGGGCAGGATCTAAGGTTCTACTGGCATAGTAGATAGCATGGAGTTTCTTGTCCTTCCTTTGTCCTAGAACTGCGCCTACAGCATAATCACTCGCATCGCACATGATTTCAAACGGTAGTCGCCAATCTGGTGGTTGCATGATCGGTGCGGTGATAAGGGCTGATTTCAATGTTTCGAATGCTTTTAAACAGTCGTCGTTGAAGACGAACTCAGCATCTTTCATTAACAGGCCGGTCAGAGGTTTTGTGATTTTCGAAAAATCTTTTATAAATCTTCTGTAGAAACCGGCATGTCCTAGAAAACTCCGTATTCTCGTACGGAGGTTGGAGGTTGGAGATCTTTTATAATCTCTATTTTAGCTTTGTCTACCTCAATCCCTCTATCTGATATGACGTGTCCTAGAACTATTCCTTGTCGGACCATACAATGGCATTTCTCCCAATTTAGGACGAGGTTTACTTTTACACAACGTTCTAATACCATTTCTAAGTTCTGTAGGCATCCTTCGAAACTTTGTCCACATACCGAGAAATCGTCCATAAATACTTCCATAATGTCGTCTATGAAATCTACGAAGATTGCCATCATGCATCTTTGGAAGGTTGCTGGAGCGTTACAGAGTCCGAATGGCATTCGGCGGTAAGCAAAAGTACCATAAGGACAGGTGAATGTAGTCTTTTCTTGGTCATCAGGATGGATGGGAATTTGGAAGAATCCTGAGTAACCATCTAGATAGCAGAAATATGAATGTTTGGCTAATCTTTCCAACATTTGGTCTATGAAGGGTAACGGGAAGTTATCTTTGCGTGTAGCCTTGTTAAGCTTTCTATAATCAATACACATCCTGCTTCCAGTCACGACTCTTTTTGTTATTGATTCGCCTTTTTCGTTTTTAACTACTGTGACTCCTCCTTTCTTTGGTACGACATGAACTGGGCTGACCCATTCACTATCGGAGATCGGATAGATGATTCCTGCATCTAGCAATTTCTTTACTTCATCTCTGACTACAGTGCTCAGGATGGGGTTCAGTCTCCTCTGATGCTCTCGAGAGGTTTTAGAGTCTTCCTCTATTGTAATTCGATGCATACAGATCGAAGGGCTTATACCTTTTAGATCGCTTATGTTATAGCCTAACGCGGTGGGGTACTTCTTTAGGACTTCTAATAGCTTTTCGGTTTCTGGTTGTCCTAAGTCGGCGTTGACTATCACTGGTCTTTTTAGTTCATCGTCTAGAAATTCATATCTGAGGTTTTTGGGTAGTGTTTTGAGCTCTAAAGATGGGTTCTTTGGACCTGGCATATGGTTTGGGGTCAGTGCTAAGCTTTCGCTTAGACTGTCGTCTCTATACGGTTTATGCCAATTATCGTCTTCAGAAATATCGGGTATTTGAATCTTTATTATTTCTGAATACGTGGTCTCTTCATTTTCAAGTTCTCTTATGCATTCGTCAATTTCGTCCACTAAATAGCAGGTATCGTCTATTGCTGGTGCGTGTAAGAACTTGGTGAGAATGAACTCTATCTTTTCTTCTCCTACTTCGAATGTTAGCCTTCATTTCTTCACGTCTATAATAGCTCCGGCTGTAGCTAGGAACGGTCTTCCTAGGATAATTGGGGTTACAGTGTCCTCCTTGATGTCCATGATTATGAAGTCGGTTGGAATGTAGAATTGTCCTATGCGTACTGGAACGTTCTCCAGTATTCCGACTGGGTATTTTACTGATCTGTCAGCTAATTGAACGGACATTTTGGTTGGTCTGAGGTCTCCCATATTCAGCTTTTTGCATATAGATAAGGGCATAACACTGATACTGGCTCCTAAATCGCATAGAGCTTTGTCTATTACGAACTTTCCTATGACGCAGGGTATGGAGAAACTACCTGGGTCTTTTAATTTAGGAGGCATGCGGTTTTGAATAATAGCGCTACACTCTGCAGTAAGTGTAACTGTTTCATTATCCTCGATTTTTCTCTTATTCGACAGGATTTCTTTGAGAAATTTAGCGTATGACGGTATTTGAGTTATCGCTTCTGTAAAAGGAATAGTAATATTCAGCTGTTTAAGGAGCTCTACAAATTTCTTAAACTGTCCTGAAGTTTTGGAGTTTATTAATCTTTGAGGGTAAGGAATGGGTGGTTTATATGGCGCTGGAGGTGCTTGAGTTTTTTCACTTGCGGTATCCTCCTTCTCGTTGTCCTCCTTCTTCTCTAACTCGGATTCCTTTTCTGCTTGTTCAGTTGGTTTTTGTTGCATGGCTGAGTTTTCTGTCCTCGGATCGATCGGTTCGTCCAATTCTTTTCCACTTCTTAGTATCACAGCATTTGCTTGGCCTTTTGGATTCTGTTCGGGTTGTCCAGGAAATGTGCCAGCAGGTGCGGCAGCAGAGGCTTGCTGTTGAGCCACTTGTGATATCTGAGTTTCTAACATTTTGTTGTGGGTGGCCAACACGTCTACTTTTCCTGTCAACTGTTTAATTTGCTCGCTAGTGTGTATGTTTTGATTCAGGAATTCTTTGTTTGTTTAAGCTTGAGTAGCTATGAACTTTTCCATCATCAATTCGAGGTTCGATTTCCTAGGTGCATTCTGAGCAGCTGGTTTCTGATATCCTTGCGGAGCAGTAGGCATTTGCAATGCATTTTCGCTTTTGTAAGAAAAGTTTGGATGATTTCGCCAACCTGGGTTGTAGGTATTTGCGTAGGGATTTCCTTGAGCATAATTTACCTGGTCTGGTGGGATTCCGGCTAGCAATGGGCATTTAGGTGCATTGTGAGTGGTGCTTCCGCATAACTCACAATTTGGAGTTACTGCAGCGACAGTTGCAGTGGGGTTAACGGTCAGACTATCGATCTTCTGTGCTAGAGCATCTACTTTAGCATTGAACTTTTCAAGGCTGCTGATCTCGTACATCCCACCTTTCGCTGTGGTTTTCTCAGTTGGAGTGCGTTCACCTCCCCATTGGCAATGGTTTTGTGACATGTTTTCTATCAGTTGATAGGCTTCATCGTATGGCTTATCCATAAGTGCACCGCCCGCGGCAGCGTCTATTGTCAATCTAGTATTGTATAGAAGCCCATTATAGAAAGTATGGATTGTCACCCAGTCTTCTAGACCGTGGTGAGGACATGTTCTCATCATATCTTTGAATCGTTCCCATGCTTCGTAAAGAGATTCAGTATCTTTCTGTCGAAATCCGTTGATTTGAGCTCTAAGCATGGCAGTTTTGCTTGGAGGAAAATATCTCGCTAAGAAGACGTTCTTCAATTGCTCCCACGTCGTAACGGAGTTGGATGGTAACGATTGTAACCATGTCCACGCTCTGTCTCTAAGAGAGAATGGGAAAAGACGAAGTCTTATCGCGTCTGGAGTAACTCCATTTGCTTTCACTGTGTCTGCGTATTGTACAAACTTTGTTAGATGTTCGTTCGGATCCTCAGTTGCGTTTCTTGAGAATTGGTTTTGTTGTACAACCGACAGCAATGATGGTTTCAGCTCAAAATCATTTCGGGTAATAGCTGGGGCAGCAATGCTACTTCTAGGCTCCATCTGAGATGGTGTAGCGTATGCCTTCAGCGGTTTGTTTGGAGGTCCTTCAGCCATCTCTGGTTCTTCTTCTTCTGATTTGGGAATGGGAGTGAGAGGTCCGGGAGTGTTATGTTTGAGTTGTTTGAGTTGGTACTCAATGATTCTACTTCTTAAATGTAAGAAGCGTTCTAGTTCTGCGACTGAAGGTTTTACGATATTGCTTTGCGGGCGATTTCTTGGCATACAATCGACAACACTAGTAAAGGAAAAATGAAAATTGTTAACCTAGTCTATACGGCGTAACAGAAGGTTACACTATTGACTAAACGGGTCCCCGGCAACGGCGCCAAAAACTTGATCGCGACTTTGTATGTCTAATACAACCTAACTGCAAGTGCACAGTCTATCGCGTAGTGATAATAGATATCGATCCCACAGGGACTCGTAATCAAACTAGTGTTCTCGGGAGTTACTATGTTTAGCTAGGTAGAATATGTTTAAGGGAATAAGATTGTCACTAAAAGGGAACTAAGAATACTATTTAGATTATAATTGATTGAATCGATACGTAGTAATTGTGTTCTTCAGGGATTTGATAAGTTACTGGTGTATGAAATAATTTTCAAAGTTTATTTAAGCAGAAAATGGTGATTTGAAGACTCTCGCCTCACGATGGTTATTGACGCTAATCATAATCCTAAAGGCCAAACGTACACTTTCGTATCCCGTTCGGGGTTAAAATTACTTTTTGGAAATCTCTAAGTTCTAATTCATTTTAAAGTGCTTTCGCTGTTATTAAAATGAATGACTAGTGTTTACTATCTGACCTTACCGCAACTTTCGCTTGTTGGTTCGTATCTTAATTAATTTCCCACTTTCGTGGCAAAACTACTTTTAAATAAGTTCTCGCTTTCGCGACGAAGTTTATTTAGTAAATCAATTTTAAACACTCAGACCATAAATTACTTTTTTGAAAAGAAAGTTTTTCAACCAGTTATTATCAAATCCCATTCGAATTATTACTACATATCGATTACCTAAGTTTAGCTAGACATGGATTTGGGAAAGATAAAACATAAATAAAAATAATAAATAATGATTTTCATTATAATAAAACTGAAATCGATCAAAATGAAAACCTGTAAATATGCCAATTGGCCTTTGGGCAGATCCTCCACAGATGTTGGCAGGATTCTGGTCTTTAATGCCAATTTGATCGTACAATAAAATAGAAATTATAGAAGAATGGAAAAAGCAATACAGGAAAGGTAAAGAGAAACAAATAAGAATATTGCTGGAAAATATGCTCTGGAAAGTAAATTCGGCAGCACTTCGTGGTATGAATGCAACACCCTTTCTGAAGTCCCCTGCTTCCCTTTTTATAGAAGTGGAATCCCAACGGTTATCACTGAAGATGATGGACCTTGAGGCAGATAATTTAGGGAGTAGTGGTCCATTCTGTGGGAATTGGAACTGATTCTTTGACGTGTAATCTGAGTGGGGCGTTTTTGCCTGCATGACGGTCGTCACCCGTGTGACGGTCGTCATGAAGCTGTGACGGTCGTCACATCAGCAAAAACAGCTTCCTGCGCTTTTCATTGTGTTTTCACTCCTTTTTCGTCCATATTTCATCTGAGATTGCTTCTTTTCTTCATGTTGCCTTGTTTAGACGTGATCGTTGAATACCTGCAAAACATCAGACAAATACACGGAAATAACCCGAAATCGGATCAAAAACGGTTAGACTTTAGTTGAATTATGCATAAAAATATCTATATGATTTCATGTTATCAATTATCATTCTATATATAGGCTATGATTTCAAATATATCATGCTATAAGAAAATTATCTCCTTTTCTCCCCATTCGAAGAGTTTTCAAGACATTACGAGTACCGGTTGAGAAAAATCCACAAGCCAACCAGTGTCAAACACTTGTCTCTACACTTTTGTATTTTAGAATTATCGTTGTCATTGTCTAAAAATCTTTCTCATTATATTCGTCAAAGTACTCCTATAATCATTAATATCAAAATGTCATAGATCCTAAGGTTTGTGTCCATGGGGAGACGCTTAAGCGCTCCCAGCGTGATGAGTGATCAGTGCATATTTATGCACTTTCTCCTATATTTTTAATTAGGCATTTCTTTACTTTATCTTGATTATTTTTATGTTTTATTTTGTTTTTATATTTTATTTTATTTTTGGCTTAATTTGATTTCCCATTTATTTTTCAGCTTTAGCAGTCTGCACGGAAACGATCATAACTGGAGTTCCGGAAATCCGTTTGAGGCGTTCTAAAAATCGCCGGAAAGCTAAGAGAGAGAGCTACGACTTTTGTGTTGGAGTGGAAGTCAGATTCGGAGCCTAAAATTCCAGAATTCCGTATGAAGTTACTGCATTAGAATTTTATTTTAGTGTTGGGTCATGTATTGGGCCTGGGTTATGTTTTCGACCCAGTTGGGTTATGACCCGAATTTGCTGTCTTTTTAAAGGAAAAATACTCGTGTTACTGTTCACCTAGTTACATTTTCACGAAAAATACATTCGGAGCTTTGAGAGAACCATGGAGAGCTAATTCCTTAGAGTCATTCTGCTGTAATCGCGTTCCAACGCTCTGAGGTTTTTACTTTATCAATCTAATTCGTTTCTCTTTCAACACTATTCTATGAATTGGTTTTGCTTAATCTGTTAGTTTATAGAATTGTTTTGATTAAATTCGTATGATTGCATCCTTAGATTTTATTCGCCGTTACGTCGCTTTGTCGTTAATTCGCGTTTATAATTCGTGTTTGCTTAATTCACGAAAACTTAATCCGTTTGCTTAATTTGGAATATAGGATTGTTAATCTAGTTTATGTCTTTTGCGCTTGTTAATTGACATAGGAATCGAATAGAGAACGAAATCGCTTAGGAAATTGGTAAGGTAGAAACCCGTGATAAGCCGGAACCGAAAACAGTAGATTGACTTATTTTGATTATCATTTATTTTAACCGCTTAATTGCATTTTCTTTATTTATCCGATCAGAAACGAAACCAACTCCCCCTCCATTTCGAATTTGGTAGATTAATCACATAAAAGAATCCTTGAGACGATATCCAAGTTGAATTTTCGATGTATTACGTTCTCATCAAAAACACTCGTTATGATCCGCGCGCGACAACTGATCAATGAGCTAGGCCCTCCACGACGGAGAGATGGATTGGGCCGACCCCGTGTGATGAGCGAGACAGAGAAATATATATATATATATATATATATATATATATATATATATATATATATATATATATATATATATATATATATATATATATATATATATATATATATATATATAAGAATCTTAATTAGTTGTGTAAGTAAATAAAATAATTAATTATATTTAATAATTAATTATTTAATTGAATATGTGCTTAAATATAAGTGGATGTCAAGATAATCCATTTCGAAGTAATGAGAATTTTAAATGATTATCATTCTATATATAGGCTATGATCTCAAATATATCATGCTATAAGAAAATTATCTCTTTTTCTCCCCATTCGAAGAGTTTTCAAGACATTACGAGTACCAGTTGAGAAAAATCCACAAGCCAACCAGTGTCAAACACTTGTCTCTACACTTTTGTATTTTAGAATTGTCGTTGTCATTGTCTAAAAATCTTTCTCATTATATTCGTCAAGGTATTCCTATAATCATTAATATCAAAATGTCATAGATCCTAAGGTTTGTGTTCATGGGGAGACGCTTAAGCGCTCCCAGCGTGATGAGTGATCAGTGCATATTTATGCACTTTCTCCTATATTTTTACTTAGGCATTTCTTTAATTTATCTTGATTATTTTTATGTTTTATTTTGTTTTTATATTTTATTTTGATTTTTGCTTAATTTGATTTCCGCACTTATTTTTCAGCTTTAGCCGTCTGCACGGAAACGATCATAACTGGAGTTCCGGAAATCCGTTTGAGGCGTTCTAAAAATCGCCGGAAAGCTGAGAGAGCTACGACTTTCGTGTTGGAGTCGATGTCAGATTCGGAGCCCAAAATTCCGGAATTCCGTTTGAAGTTACTACATTAGAATTTTATTTTAGTGTTGGGTCATGTATTGGGCCTGGGTTATATTTTCGACCCAGTTGGGTTATGACCCGAATTTGCTTTCTTTTTTAAGGAAAAATACTCGTGTTACTGTTCACCTAGTTACATTTTCACGAAAAATACATTCGGAGCTTTGAGAGAACCATGGAGAGCTAATTCCTTAGAGTCATTCTGCTGTAATCGCGTTCCAACGCTTTGAGGTTTTTACTTTATCAATCTAATTCGTTTCTCTTTCAACACTATTCTATGTATTGCTTTTGCTTAATCTGTTAGTTTATAGAATTGTTTTGATTAAATTCGTATGATTGCATCCATAGCTTTTATTCGCCGTTTCTTCGCTTTGTTGTTAATTCGCGTTTATATTTCGTGTTTGCTTAATTCACGAAAATTTAATCCGTTTGCTTAATTTGGAATATAGGATTGTTAATCTAGTTTATGTCTTTCGCGCTTGTTAATTGACATAGGAATCAAATAGAGATCGAAATCGCTTAGGAAATTGGTAAGGTATAAACCCGTGATAATTCGGAACTAAAAACAGTAGATTGACTTATTTTGATAATCACTTATTTTAACCGCTTAATTGCATTTTCTTTATTTATCCGATCCGAAACCAAACCAACTTCCCCTCCATTTCGAATTTGGTAGATTAATCACATAAAAGAATCCTTGAGACGATATCCGAGTTGAATTGTCGTTGTATTACGTTTTCATCAAAAACACTCATTTTGATCCGCGCGCGACAACTGATCAATGACCTAGGACCTCCACGACGGAGAGATGGATTGGGCCGACCCCGTGTGAGGAGCGGGACAGAGCAGTATATATATATATATATATATATATATATATATATATATATATATATATATATATATATATATATATATATATATATATATATATATATATATATATATATATATATATATATATATATATATATATATATATATATATATATATATATATATATATATATATATATATATATATATATAAATAAATATATATATTTATATATATATATATACATATATATATATATATATATATATATATATATATATATATATATATATATATATATATATATATATATACATATATATATATATATATATATATATATATATATA
This sequence comes from Lathyrus sativus, assembly GCA_963859935.3. Taxonomy (NCBI): domain Eukaryota; kingdom Viridiplantae; phylum Streptophyta; class Magnoliopsida; order Fabales; family Fabaceae; genus Lathyrus; species Lathyrus sativus. The sequence continues at coordinate 11,948 of CAWUDS030003747.1, read as the reverse complement.
TATATATATATATATATATATATATATATATATATATATATATATATATATATATATATATATATATATATATATATATATATATATATATATATATATATATATATATATATATATATATATATATATATATATATATATATATATATATATATATATATATATATATATATATATATATATATATATATATATATATATATATATATATATATATATATATATATATATATATATATATATATAAGAATCTTAATCGGTTGAGTAAGTAAATAAAATAATTAATTATATTTAATAATTAATTATTTAATTGAATATGTGCTTAAATATAAGTGGATGTCAAGATAATCCATTTCGAAATAATGAGAATTTTAAATGATTATCATTCTATATATAGGCTATGATCTCAAATATATCATGCTATAAGAAAATTATCTCTTTTTCTCCACATTCGAAGAGTTTTCAAGACATTACGAGTACCGGTTGAGAAAAATCCACAAGCCAACCAGTGTCAAACACTTGTCTCTACACTTTTGTATTTTAGACTTATCGTTGTCATTGTCTAAAAATCTTTTTCATTATATTCGTCAAGGTATTCCTATAGTGGAGATCCCTTCTTTACGAGCTTTGGTTGACGTGAAACTCGACGAGGCAGAATGGATTAAGAAGCGACTGAACCAACTCAGCCTGATGGACGAGAAGAGGTTAGCATCGATTGCGTATGGTCGTCTGTACCAAAGCCAAATGAAGAAAGCTTATGATAAGAAGGTGCGTCCTAGAAGCTTTTAGACGGGTGATCTCGTCCTGAAGAAGATTCTTCCTCCACACTCCGATCACCGGGGCAAGTGGACTCCTAATTACGAAGGTCCGTATGTTGTCAGGAAGGTCTTCTCGGGAGGAGCTTTGTTGTTATCCACGATGGATGGTGAAGATTTTACATCCCCGGTGAACGCGGACGCAGTTAAAAAATACTTCGCTTAAAAAATGACCCGCTGGAAAGAAAAAGAATATCCAGGCAAAAATGGGGCATCCTGGCGAACCATAAAAAAGGAAAAAGGTTCGAGCAAAAATTAGGGATATAAATTGAAAAAATGTACACCCGCAAAGTCGAAAACCCGGATGGGCGACTTTGGCAAAAAAGGGTATCCCGGTGAACTGAAAACCCGCAAAGGGCGGTTCACGCAAAAGTTAGGGATTTGAAAAAGCAAATGACTGCGTTCCGCGTGTGGACTTTCATTTTTGGTGGTTTAGAAGACCTGAGGGCCGTTTATCTGAATCAATCTCTTCTGAAGCTGAAGCGTCAGAGAAGTATCGAAGTCGAGTGGGTCATTGAGGGATCAACTCATGGTGTTCGTCTACGCCTCGGTGCCGACATTTGTATATACTGATGTATATTTATGTTTTTACTTTTTTGCGCAGCTTCCTCATTTCAGGAGCTTGCATCCGTTGTAAAACATTTTTACCCATTCAGGGGTTCGTTATCAATAAAATGTATACTATTCAGCAATTTTGTTTGTCTGTTTAGCATTTATCTGTTTTGTTTGTGAAAAAGAACGCCGATGTTTTTGACAAAATGCGCATACATAAACTTACTGGCCTAGGCCACTGATTGTTGAAACAATGAATTACTTAAACATCGCCACAAGATGATAACCTTGATAGGTCCCTTTGAGAAGGGTATCTTGTCTGTTTGTTTGTGTTGTTACAGGTGTAGCATATTCCGGGAAGTACGCCGTACGCGTCCCCAAGCAGGATGATTCCTCCTTCTCAAGCAAAATTCAGCATCCTCTCCCTGCAGAGTCTGAACGTGAGATCACAAGCATTGATATGTTTCCCCAAGCAGAGAAGATTCTCTCCCCAATCAGATGTATCCTGAAGGAGCGACATCTCCCCAGTTGAGTCATACGTTGAAGTATGCGGCAATTGATAGCTCCAGACCGAAGTCTCTATCGGAATTGAAATTCCCCGCTGAGTCGTACTCTCCCCCCGAAGCAGAATGATTTCTTCTTCCCCAGCCGAGGTTGCATATCCCCAAGGGAGCCGAGGCCTTGGAAGCAGTTGGGACCATGATCGGTTTTCCCCAGTAGAGTGTTGAATAGCTGATGCTGTGTTTCCCCACCGGAGCCGTTATCTCCAGGGAAGTAGCCGCGAAGGCCGTGCAGTTTATCCCCGCAATTGACATCGCTTTCCCTCAGCAGGTCCAGGTTCTCGTAGAGCTTTGTTCCCCTGCAGCAGTCAACTGAAGTTCACGTCCCCAAAGAGCCCAATTGAGATTGGCATGACCTTTTTCTCCTCAGCAGGATGATTCCTTCCCCTATCAGAGTGGTTCTTTCTCCTTGACAGGAGGATTCTCCCTTCAGCATTTATTTTGCCGACGGGATCGCATCATTTTGCATGACTGCATAGCATTTATCATAAACGCGTAGCATTTCCACCGTGTGGAGCATTGCGCCATTGCCGAAGCATATGCATAATGAGCATGATCTAGGTTGTTACCGTTCTTGTTTTGCAGGTGTTCCGCCACAGAACTGATTGCTCAAGATGATTCTTGAATTCTCCCCAACGGAGTCGCTTGCTCAAGATGATTCTTGAAATACCCAGCAAAGTCTTCGGCCCAAGACGATTCTTGAATTCTCCAGCGAAGGTGTTCGTTTAAGATGATTCTTAAAAGCCCCAATGAAGTCGCAAGAGTTGGTTGCTCAAGTTGATGCTTAGAGTCCCCGGCAGAGTGCTTGATCAGGGTGATTCCTGAAATCTCCAGCAGAGTCGTTGGTTCAAGATGATTCTTGAAGTCCCCGCAGAGTTATTTGTCCAAGATGATTCTTGATGTCCTCAGCAGGGATGATTCATCCAGGATGGTTCCTGGACCCCGAAGCAGAGTTACTTGATAGTTCTCCAGAATCCCCAGCGGAGATGCGTCATCCCCAGCAGGTTTCCAAACAGCGAAGTTGAAACTTCCCTTAAAGACTTGATGATTGAAGTCCAACCGTATTGACGAAGCAGTTCTCTCATCCGAAGCAGAGTGCCTGAGGGCGGAAGTTTGGATATCCCCAATTGGTTCATGATTGACTGGGAATTCCATTCACGACTTACTCCGGCTGATGCCCGAAAATTTCTTTGAATGCCCGATGGCATGATTAACTTGATTGTCGACCTGACGGGTCCCGAGGAATCTGGATGCCTGACGGCATGATCGACCATGTATTACCAGTTACCGCGTGACCAATTCTCCAGCTAGTTGTCGTGCAGCTAAGATTTCAATTTGCGAGGATTTATTCCCATTAGAGTACCGTGTACTTGGGCAGTTGGCAAATTTCCAAGTTTATCGGTATTCAACCGTCTCGTACCGTGATTGGTTGAGAGTCGTTATCTTCTCACCCAGTCAGGTTCAAGCCGTTTGAATAGGGGCAGCTGTTGCAGCCCAAAATTTGACCAACAACTTCTTTACCTAGCTTGTATTTCATTTCATTCACATTAGCATTATCATTTGCATTTCATTGACATGTATGCAGGAGATCAAGAGGTATGATTACCAATCAAGAGCTACACAAGACTTTGAAACTAGCCAAGAAGGTTATTCAAGTGTTCAAGGGTGGATATCTTTGTCAGAAAGGTCAAAAGATCCTCAAGAGAAAGTGGTTGAAGCCAAGTGTGTAGGTCTCCTAACTTGAGAGTTGTGGGAAGCCACCAGATGATTCTGAAGCCATGAGGATGGGCTTGAGGCCTTGAGAGAGCCTATGAGATGTTTTGAAAGCCATCATGAAGCCTAGATAGGTCATGGTGCAAGTTTAAGAAGACTCAACCATGAGTGGTGTAATTAGGGTTTGACTGAGTCAACCCTAGGTCAACTGATGATTTGGAGAGGGTTGAGACCTAATTCAAGATCCATGTGATCATGGATTGATGCATTGAGATGCTATAAGGATGATTCCAAGGTTAACTCATCATGATTGAAGAGTTTGAGAAGTTTCAAGCTAGGGTTTCTAAGGCTTGACAGTGTAAAATCCCCTAGTTTGACCCCTATCTTCAAGACAGTTTAGCTCAAGATGTGATGGTCATCTCATCTTACCCCCAAAATTAATGTTTTATAGCTCTTTCTTAGCTTTAATTTGATTACTATAAGTCCTTGATAGGATTTGTAGAACTCAAGTTATGACTTTGACAATTTACAGGTCATCTGAGGTATGTGAATCTGGGGCCTTGAAAGTTACCCAACTTGCATCAAACGTTTGCACAAGAAGGATGATTCCTATGGACTTTTGGTCAACATGAATGTTGTTCCTTATCTTCTTATCTTTCTAGATAGTACTAGAAGTCCTTTATAGGATTTGTATAACTCAAGTTATGGCTTTGACAAGTCAATGGCATTTTGGTCATTTGGAGATTACAGGTCATTTCAAGCATAAGGCCATAACTCCTATTTCCAAGCTTCAAATGGAAAAATCTTCAACATCAAACTTGCTTAAAATGATGTTTTAAGGCTAGTAAGGAGGTCATGAGATGTTGGAAAAGATTGTAGCTCAAAATTGCAAAAATGACCTAAAATGAAGGTATAAGTTAAATAAGTCAAAGTTGGAAATTGAAATTTTCAACCTACACATCCAAACCATGGCATGTAATATATCATTTTGACTCTAGAAAACATTTTAAAGGCAATGGTTTAGCCACATTTTTGATTTGAGGCCTAAATCATGGACTTGCTTTGAAAAGCACTTGCTTGCATATTAAGTAACATATGCATAACTTGAAATTGAGGCATGGGCAAGGAACTTGGCAAGCTAAACCCTTCCAAATTGTCACTAGGGGAGAAATTGAAGGAGATTGAGATGAATTTCAAGCTGCAAACAGAATTGAGCATGGCATGGTAAGTGATTCAAAATCTCATGACATGAGATATGTAAAATCTCATTGGAAGGATCTAGAGGGTTCTAGATCATCCAAACTCCATCTATATATTGAGTAGAATGAATTCATGACAGAGGTTGGTGATCATTGAAGGTTTGAGCATAGTTTGGAATTGAGTTTTCATAGATTGCAATTGAAATCAGTTTCATCAATTTCCTCCATTTCCTTCCATTTTCTTGATTGGTTCTTCTTTCATGAGTATCAAGGATTGATTCCAGACCATTTCCAAGAAGAATTGGTGGCTAGATCGTGTGTGAGCAAGCAGTTTTCAGCACCTGCAACTCTTCATCGTGTTTCAAGATTGAAGCACTCTCCATTGAATCTTTTGCATACAGAAGCAAGGAGGAAGTTCAGTGATCGTGTCCAGAAGATTTGAGAGCTTGAAGTGGAGGATTCGTGCATCTGTTATTCAAGAATTTCCAGGTTGGTAATCTTCTTCCTATAGCTTGATTTAGGTAGAATTAGGCTGAATTAGGGTGCTAGATTAGTTGTAGAATGGCCTAGGATGGTTTTCAGATGGTTAATTGTTGGATTAGAGACAAAATAGGAAGATCACCATTTTCGGTTGAGATTGGGAGATGTTGATTCTTGAGGTTTCAGAGGAAACTATGGGCATGATTGAGTTCGTGGCAAGATTTAGGGTGTATTTCATGTTTTGACCTCTTGGATTGGAGGCCTCTAGGAAGAACTAGGGTTGAAGGGGTTGGCCGGAGTTCCATCGACGGTGGCCGGAGCTGCACGAAGCTCAGAGCTTTGAATTGGAGCAGATGAAGTTCTCACCATTGGATCATGTTTTGACCATTGACTATGAGGAGATCCAAGGGCTGCGTTTTGAAGTTGAATTGTGAAGGAGTCTGAAGCATGAAACACACCGTTTCATTAACTCAGGCATTTGGGCTTAGTAAAATAAGTGTTATCCACACCCCCCAGCAAGCCCAACCCACGTTTTGAACTGAAAATGTTTACTTCCTGCACCGCGCGCTTCATTATTTTCATTTGATTTTCATTTAATTTCCATTTAATTCATGATTCTTGAAAAATTCATAACTAATTGAAAATTAATCCAATTAATCCCATTCTTTTTGCATATTACTCATGATTGAGTCTATTAGTTTTTAGAGAAAAAATATTTTCATTTCATATAATTTCTGATTTAATTGGAATTTTGTATTTTAATTGATATTAAAATGTTTATGTTTGATGCATATTTTTGTAGAATTTTGTGTGATCTCATAGTGATGATTCTTGGCCTAATTTTTTGTGTGTGATTAGGTTAGATGTGTATGATCCCATAGTAATTTTCTCACATTTTTGTGATAAGAATAGGTGTGCTTTCTAGATTGATGTTTAGATGCTTCCTTTTTAGGGTTTTAGGTTGATGCCTTAGAATGTAGGATTTAGTTCTAGGTCCAAATTGATGATTTGATATTTGAAACTAATGTGATAGAGTCATGATTGACCTAGGTTCCCATAGTAATTTTTGTAAGATTTTACAATTGATTTTAGTATTTTAGTTAGGACTAACTTTAGTGCTAGGTTTTAGGTGATCCTAACTTACTAATTCAACTAGTTTAACCCATTTAGTTCCCTTAGATTAGGGTTTGTGCTTGGTTTGCCTTTGATTGAGATTGACGACAAGTTGAAGACAAGAGGAAGATGCTTGAGGTGGCTTGAAGTTGCTTGGAGCTTTGGATTTGTCTGTGCCTGAAGGTGTCTGAGGAAGATCTAAGAGATAGGAGACATAGGGAGAGCCTTATAGTTAGAATGATTTCTTTCACAAATATGGAAAGCATCTTGTGCTTCCATTCCTCCCAATGACTAAAAGTCCTTCTAAGATAATCACATATCTCCTTTTGAGGGATGAGTGGCTTTATCTGAGAAGTAGAACTTTGAGGGAACCGGTCTCTCATAATGATGAACCCTTACAGGCTTCCTTTGGTTGTCAGTAATCTGTTTATCATTTCCCCTCATCCTGTTAAATCAATGGTCTTATGGTTTGGGTGTCTTGAAAGATGTTAGACTTGAGTTTGAAGATGAGGAATTCACTGAAGAGTGTGGAAGAGGATGATTCCTTGAGCATCGCCATCTCAGCTAAAGCTTGAAGAGCAAGAAGAACAAGTTGATACTTGAAGATTCAATAGAGATTCAGTGAGGAGTTCCTTGCTTGAAGAAGACTGAAGGATGAAGTTGACACTTCCATATGATTGAGGATTACTCTAAGAAGCTGAGGTGTGTAGATGAAGAACACCAAGTTGATACTGACAAAGCAAAGAGAGCTGAAGCTTGAAGACTGAGTTGATATTTATGAAGAGGATTCAATTGAGATTGAGTGTAGAGCTAAGGCTTGAGGAATAAAAGATAAGTTGATACTTACATTGATGCTTGGAGAGCCTGAAGGAATCAAGTTGATACTTGTAGTTGAGAGTGAAGCCTGAAGGTGGAATTGACTGTAGAGCTGAAGCTTGAAGAAGGAGGATAAGTTGAAACTTATGTTGATGGGTTGAAACCTGGAGAAGCAAGTTGATACTTAGCCTTGAAGGGTGATTGAAGTCTGAAGACTGGGTTGCTGTCAAAAGAGCTGAAGCTTGGAATAGAGTGAGGGAGTTGTTGATCTGCTTTCTTGTCTGTTTTCTTTTCTGTGCTGATGTGCCTTGTTTGATTTGCTTGATGCATTAGAATAAGTCCATGTCTAGACTGACTTTAATCTAGGAGCATGATTACACTAGAGGTTGAGTTGCTCCCTCTGCTTGTATTTTTACTGTATGGCTTTGCTTGCGGGTATTCGGTAGAGCCCTGCTCCCTTGCCCATGTGGTTTACTTTGCTTGATAGCATGTTATTCCTTTTGTATGGTTGCAGTTGTTATTCTATTTTGCTTGATAGCATGTTACTTCTTCAGTATGATTACTGTTACTCATATCTAGCTTGAGGTTGAGATGAGCTTGTGGAGGCTGCTGCCCCACACACACTTCCTCCCTCACTTGCATTGCATGCATTTTACTGTATATCCGTTTACTGTTTAAGCTGATGCTTTATCTGTTTCTGTGTATCATTGACATGATCCCTTAGGAATCTCATTTCCTTTGATAAGGAAGTGATGATAGAACTGTAGGTTGAAACCCATGCATGATAACTTCTAGGAGTTCCCTGTTTCAAACCTCAACTATAGGATGAATCCTTGGCATGACAACAGTAGGACTTGATGGTCTCCCCGTAGTTGAACCTGTTCTCTTCTCATCTCAAAACAACTTAAAATACAGTAATCATGAATGATTTCTTTCGTACGTTACGAGCCTTAAGCTATCTGAGAAAGGGTTGTTGGAGAGTTTCTTTTCAACAATCTGGATGTTTAGTATGGCACCCTTTGGGTGACATGCGACGCATTCACTCTCAGGTCATAGTCTTTAGTGCGATTGAAATTGCAAACACAATAAAAAACACTTCTTTCGTAAAAGACAGAAAACAAACTTCAAACCTTTTTGCCCCGTGGGCCCATAATTCAAAGGAAAACTTTTCTGAAGAAAAGAGTGTCGTTAAACTTCAGCGCCAATGCAAACAGGCTTTGTCCCTAACTGCTGGGACTGTTGTTTAACCCTACTCGGTAAAACAGATGAATCTAAATTCCCGTAATCTGTATTATCCCGAACTACGTAAGCTCTGATCTCTCATGCCTGTTGAGAGTACGTAGGCACAATACTGATGTATTGGCGAGCCACCTTCCCCGTAACCCGTAGTAGGTCGAACTACGTTGACTCTGATTTCTCTTTCTCTGATGAGAATACGTAGGCATAAAGCGCGACGCTTTGCCGAGTCATTTTTCTTTTCTGTTTAAGCCAGCCTTGATAGGTAGATAGATAAACCAACTCGTCCAGTAAACACAACAAGCGTGGATCCCGTCGAGTACGACAGACGTGAGGGGTGCTAATACCTTCCTCTTGTGTAACCGACTCCCGAACCCAGACCATGGTTGCGATGACCTTGTCTTATACCTTTTCGTCAGGTTTTTCCGATCGTTTCCTTTCCCGTTCTGAGGGATAAATAACGAAAGGTGGCGACCCTTCTGTTTTGCCGACACCTTATTTTCACGGAAGCGACACTCCCCATTCGAAGAGTTTTCAAGACATTACGAGTACCGGTTGAGAAAAATCCACAAGCTAACCAGTGTCAAACACTTGTCTCTACACTTTTGTATTTTAGAATTATCGTTGTCATTGTTTAAAAATCTTTCTCATTATATTCGTCAAGGTACTCCTATAATCATTAATATCAAAATGACATTGATCCTAAGGTTTGTGTCCATGGGGAGAAGCTTAAGCGCTCCCAGCGTGATGAGTGATCAGTGCATATTTATGCACTTTCTCCTATATTTTTACTTAGGCATTTCTTTACTTTATCTTCATTATTTTTATGTTTTATTTTGTTTATATATTTTATTTTATTTTTGGCTTAATTTGATTTGCCACTTATTTTTCAGCTTCAGCAGTCTGCACGGAAACGATCATAACTGGAGTTTCGGAAATCCGTATGAGGCGTTCTAAAAATCGTCGGAAAGCTAAGAGAGAGAGCTACGACTTTCGTGTTTGAGCGGAAGTCAGATTCGGTGCCCAAAATTCCGTGTTTGAAGTTACTGCATTAGAATTTTATTTTAGTGTTGGGTCATGTATTGGGCCTGGGTTATGTTTTCGACCCAGTTGGGTTATGACCCGAATTTGCTTTCTTTTTAAAGGAAAAATACTCGTGTTACTGTTCACCTAGTTACATTTTCACGAAAAATACATTCGGAGCTTTGAGAGAACCATGGAGATCTAATTCCTTAGAGTCATTCTGTTGTAATCGCGTTCCAACGCTTTGAGGTTTTTACTTTATCAATCTAATTCGTTTCTCTTTCAACACTATTCTATGAATTGCTTTTGCTTAATCTGTTAGTTTATAGAATTATTTTGATTAAATTCGTACGATTGCATCCTTAGCTTTTATTCGTTGTTACGTCGCTTTGTCGTTAATTCGCGTTTATAATTCGTGTTTGCTTAATTCACGAAAACTTAATCCGTTTGCTTAATTTGGAATATAGGATTATTAATCTAGTTTATGTCTTTTGCGCTTGTTAATTGACATAGGAATCGAATAGAGATCGAAATCGCTTAGGAAATTGGTAAGGTAGAAACCCGTGATAAGCCGGAACCGAAAACAGTAGATTGACTTATTTTGATAATCACTTATTTTAACCGCTTAATTGCATTTTCTTTATTTATCCGATCAGAAACCAAACCAACTCCCCCTCCATTTCGAATTTGGTAGATTAATCACATAAAAGAATCTTTGAGACGATATCCGAGTTGAATTGTCGTTGTATTACGTTTTCATCAAAAACACTCGTTTTGATCCGCGTGCGACAACTGATCAATGAGCTAGGCCCTCCACGACGGAGAGATGGATTGGGCCGACAACGTGTAATGAGTGGGACAGAGTAATATATATATATATATATATATATATATATATATATATATATATATATATATATATATATATATATATATATATATATATATATATATATATATATATATATATATATATATATATATATATATATATATATATATATATATATATATATATATATATATATATATATATATATATATATATATATATATATATATATATATATATATATATATATATATATATATATATATATATATATATATATATATATATATATATATATATAAGAATCTTAATCGGTTGAGTAAGTAAATAAAATAATTAATTATATTTAATAATTAATTATTTAATTGAATATGTGCTTAAATATAAGTGGATGTCAAGATAATCCATTTCGAAATAATGAGAATTTTAAATGATTATCATTCTATATATAGGCTATGATCTCAAATATATCATGCTATAAGAAAATTATCTATTTTTCTCCCCATTCGAAGAGTTTTCAAGACATTACGAGTACCGGTTGAGAAAAATCCACAAGCTAACCAGTGTCAAACACTTGTCTCTACACTTTTGTATTTTAGAATTATCGTTGTCATTGTTTAAAAATCATTCTCATTATATTCGTCAAGGTACTCCTATAATCATTAATATCAAAATGTCATAGATCCTAAGGTTTGTGTCCATGGGGAGAAGCTTAAGCGCTCCCAGCGTGATGAGTGATCAGTGCATATTTATGCACTTTCTCCTATATTTTTACTTAGGCATTTCTTTACTTTATCTTGATTATTTTTATGTTTTATTTTGTTTATATATTTTATTTTTATTTTTGGCTTAATTTGATTTGCCACTTATTTTTCAGCTTTAGCAGTCTGCACGGAAACGATCATAACTGGAGTTCCGGAAATCTTTTTGAGGCGTTCTAAAAATCGCCGGAAAGCTAAGAGAGAGAGAGCTACGACTTTCGTGTTTGAGCGGAAGTCAGATTCGGTGCCCAAAATTCCAGAATTCCGTTTGAAGTTACTGCATTAGAATTTTATTTTAGTGTTGGGTCATGTATTGGGCCTGGGTTATGTTTTCGACCCAGTTGGGTTTTGACCCGAATTTGCTTTCTTTTTAAAGGAAAAATACTCGTGTTATTGTTCAACTAGTTACATTTTCCCGAAAAATACATTCGGAGCTTTGAGAGAACCATGCAGAGCTAATTCCTTAGAGTCATTCTGCTGTAATCGCGTTCCAACGCTTTGAGGTTTTTACTTTATCAATCTAATTCGTTTCTCTTTCAACACTATTCTATGAATAGCTTTTGCTTAATCTGTTAGTTTATAGAATTGTTTTGATTAAATTCGTATGATTGCATCCTTAGCTTTTATTCGCTGTTACGTCGCTTTGTCGTTAATTCGTGTTTATAATTCGTGTTTGCTTAATTCACGAAAACTTAATCCGTTTGCTTAATTTGGAATATAGGATTGTTAATCTAGTTTATGTCTTTTGCGCTTGTTAATTGACATAGGAATCGAATAGAGATCGAAATTGCTTAGGAAATTGGTAAGGTAGAAACCCGTGATAAGCCGGAACCGAAAACAGTAGATTG
>CAWUDS030003746.1:0-40031 GCA_963859935.3 Lathyrus sativus | reverse complement strand
CGTCGTTCCTTTGCTCGTTCTACGCTCTTCTCACTTCTCTCGTTCTGTCTCCCAACTCTCCAAATGTATCGTAAAAAAAACCACTAACCCCTCACATTCCCTATTTTAATTATCTAATCTTAATAATAATAATAACTTAATAAAATAATATAATAATAATAATCTTAATAGTAATACTAATATAATATTACTAATATAAATAATTATAATAATCATTATAATAATAATAATAATACACATAGCAATATTAATAATATTATTTCACCCATAATAATAATATTAATAATAATAGTAATAATACTCCACCAATAATATTATTAATAATAATAATACTAATCATAATAATATTCTCCCACTAATAGTTATAATAATAGTAATAATATTAATAATAATAATATTCTCCAATATTAATAATATTACTACAATTAATAATAATAATAATAATAATAATAATAATAATAATAATAATAATAATAATAATACCACCATATTACTACTATTTATTTTATTATTATATTCACATCAATTCACCACCAATAATCCTCTCATATCAGGGACACCCACCAATCATCATCAAACACACCCCCACCAAAGGGCACACCAACATATAATAATTAAAATAGTAATAAAATGACTAAATAATTAAAATGGGTGTTACACATAGTCCCTACAGGTTGTGATGAGTCCCTGCGGAGGCCAAGGTGTCTTTATGGGAGATTTGTCGCACAAGAGGCTTCGCCCTCTTTTCAAATACTCAATTGCTGGCGAGGCAAATTAGACTGCTCATTAGGAATGTGAGTTTAGTGACAAGTTCAAGAGCACTCATATGGGCCATTTTGGAACTTAAAGTACAACAATGAGCATTATTCGGAGTTCCAAAACACAAGGATTCACCGTAATTATTCATGATTGCAAGACACTTCTTCCTTTGACCAAAGGCTCTTGGGCTATTTTGCTAAAGAGAGTAATCACGCAGTGGGAGTTCCATTTTAGCTCAAGCTCAAGACATGTTCAGTTATTTTTATTAACTACTATATTTCTCACAAGTTGGTGAATTGAGAAACGAAGTTTGAATTTGGATCGAGCAATTGCATCATTCAAGTAACATGATTGGCTTTAAATCAAGTCATGAGAAGATTAAGATATCCTATTTTTCAAGCTGAGATCTCAAGAAATTCAAGTGTCAAATAAAGATACATATTCCTAATTTTCCAAAATACACCACTTCACAAAAAGCCTTGCCAAAATCCCTAGCATTGCAGGTTCACATTACAGAAAGTTTTCGTTTTACATAAAGAAAAGCCCAGCCATTTGCACCACTACCCTTGAGGCTGCAACCCAGAGGTCCGTATCTTCACCGTTCATGCTGGAAATTATTGATGACAGACCGTTTTTCTTTGCTTGATACTTCTTGGTACATTTCCCCTCTTTTCCTGCAGTAACGACTTTGCCGCTAGACCAACCCATGGACTGTTGTTAGCAAAAATATTTGGAATTGCTTTCATTTTGCTTCACCCATGGCATAAAAAATTTGGACCTCCCAATGATTGTCAAAAGCTCAGGTTGGAAAAAAAATCCCAACAGCAACGCGTAAGATTCGAATGGCAATGGATACAAGTCATATATTTAAGATAATGGAGAAAAACAATACCAGTTTGCTTTCCTTCTTTCTTTTTGAGTTGTCCTTACTTCTGGTAGCATTAAACTTCGGAAACTTACGGCGTCAACATATGTACGCATTTGGAAGTCCACGTTAGAATCACATCAAGCACATCAGAATGTTATTTCTTTATTTTATGGGAAATGCAATTTAGACTTGTTGCAAACGACTTTCAACAGAACATTACCCTGCAGTTTAGCCCTCCTTATGACTTTTGCGATACCGTTAGAACTCATATCCGCAAGGCATAAAACCACCAAATCGTGCGCCTCCAAGTGATGGGCCAATACCACCTTTCGTTGCTACTTTATGACCTTAAAATTTTGTAGTGACCTGCAAGAAACCAACCTTAAACATCAACTTCAACATTCACCTCAATTTACAAGCAAGTACCTAACAAAGTTCAAGTTAAAGAATATGAAATCCTGAACTCCTTGCTAGCCGCTTTTATCACACAATGCCCATGCCGTTATTCCATTTCTCTCCTGCGGTGGTGGTGTTTGTCGCTAGGTTAAGATTCAAGACTGTCTGAATATTCTGCAGATGCTGATAGACCTGTTGAATTGCCTCCTGCTTATTTCACCCGCGAAATCCACACCTATTAATAACAGTAAAACGGGTCAGATTAAAATCTCAACAACCTGTATTAAGAGTCAAACAATATTTATTAAGCTTCCAAAGATAAGCATGGCAACAACATCTGCGAATTCAAGAAGCAAAATGAGAAAATTATGGTCATCATTTCAAAACAGAAACGTAATACACATTGAGTTTTTCTTTCCAAAAATGAAAGAACATGTCTCGGACAATAATCATAACAACCAATGTCCTATTTCTAAAACAGCTATCGACAAATCAAGCTGAAAATGAATGATTCTTAAAAAAGGATGTTGTTGTTTGGGATCAAAGGGACTATAAAGAGAGCAATAAATCCACAAAACAAGGAGGAGATTCACAGACGAAAATCACCAACGAAAACCCCTAAATCGAGAAAAAGGAAAGGAGTTGAGAAAATACTTATCTTTTGAGTTGTTGTTCCGTCGCCAAGCCGCCGCGCACATCACCAGAATCCCTTCCATTTCACCGCGAAGACCATTTCGAAGGAATTGGGAAAAAATTACCTGTTATGCCGTTTTCCGCCGACACCAAATCAACATCGCCGCTGCCACCATTGTTGCATTTCGTGAAGCTTTTGTTGGGTAATTTGTTGATTTATAACTCAGTTTTTTTCGTTTGTGTTGTGTACAGGCTCAAAGATGAAAAAAAGAAGTTGACGGAGAAGAGAACAAAGAGAAGAAGAGGAAGAGAAGAAGAGGAAGGATGTGAGAAGAAGAAGAAGAGGAACGGTCGGAAGGCTGCGCCGTTTTGGGACTTCTAGGGTTTCAATTGAAACCCTTTCCTTTCCCTTCCCATTTGCTGGTGTCGGACTGGGTTGGGTCCTGGGGCTTCATCACCTAGCCCAACCCGTCAGTTTTTCTTTATTTTTACTTTTTTATTTTTAGTTTTATTTTGTAATTATTAATTAATTAATAAAATAAACTAACACTAACCCTTCACTAACCACTAACTTAACTAAAATTAAAACTCTGAATTTAATTTAATAAAGAAATACAAAATGTTTTCATAAAAGATAATAAAGATAATTTTAATTCAAAGCTTTCGTAATAAAAAATAAAAAGGCAAAGATATTTATTTTAATTTAATTATGGATTTAATTTTACTTGCAATATATAAATAAAATACACATAAATAAAAAATGCAAAAAAATATTTATTTTGGTAATTTAATTTAAATTTTCATTTCTCTTTTAAATAAAAAATCCAAGCAAAAATATAATCTTAGTTTTTTTAAAAAAATGTTTAGTTAATTTAGTTTTAGAGTTTGAGCAATTTGCTTTTCTTTTTAAATAATAAATAACTTCATTTAATTCAATAAAAAATAATAAATAACTTTTGTTAGTAATTCAAGATTAACTTTTAACGTAGTTTCTAACTCTTAATAAAGACTCACAAAAACTCATAAAAATAATCAATTCTCACATTGCCTAATTTTCATTTAAGAACAAATTCTCAAAAATCTTTAACTTCAACTTCTAACTTCTAAGTCAGCTAAATCAAAACAATTCATCCCAATCTCACCACGTCCATCAATCACGTTCATATACTTACATTTCCATATCTCATCACTTGCATGTCAATTTACATTTTCAATTAATCATCTCGCTTTACCGTATTTTATCCCCTCCGAAGGAAAGGTTACCCAATTTGACCGCCGTGTCAATATCCTTAAACTCTCGCCCCATCCTAACCTTAAGATCCGAATCTCCGTACTCGTGTTTAAGCGTCCTGCTGTGGACATTCAACCCTTATCCTAGCCTTAGGATTAGGAGTCGCCGCACTCCGTGTAGGTTCCCACCGTGGAATACCTATTTTACACCTTTTTAATTCAACTTACGACATAGAAATCGGAGTCGCCGCACTCCAAAATAAGCGCTTCCCTATGAATGCTTACTTCCTCCCGGAACCTTGACCATAGTCAAGAAGTTCCTCTTCCTCCCTCTGTGAGGGGAACTACGATTACTCTGATTCCATCCCCTACCTCGGATACGTAGGTACAAGATGCGAGTCTTGGCGAGTAAACTTAGGACTAACCCCTTTAGGTCGTTTTCTTAACCTTTAACCCTTAGCATTAACCCTTAGCAATAAACAACATAAAACAAGAGGTTATTGTAGAGTACTACAGAGGTTTAGGATGCTAATACCTTCCCTAAGCTTAACCAACCCCCGAACCTTAGATCTCTCCCCGCATTGTGTTTACGATGCAAAATGGGTTTTCCCCTTTCTTTAACATTTCCTTCGGATAAATCAAAGATCGGTTGTAAATGAATTAAGATTCAAGTTAATCAATAGCTTGACATTTAAATTTCACCGCAACAGAAAATGGCGACTTCACTGGGGAAATCTTTAAGTATCTCTATCCTCCTCCCTCTATGTAACTTTCGTATGCTCTTCGCTTTCGTCCTAATTCATGTCGTTGCATTTGTGTGAATTCCTTAGGCATATGTATATGGCTACTGTCCTTTTTTGGATGTGAGATTGCATACACCTTTATATGCCTTTGTTAATTGAATTATGTTTTTTGAATTGATGTATGATGAAATCTTTTCCATTCTTGCATCAACGTGTCTGAGTATTTTTGGAAAGAAATAGGAGCTACGATTTCTTGTCTTAAACATGTTTAATTTATTGACATTTTTGATTATTTCTATTGATGAATATATGATGATGACTTGGTTTCCCTTTTTAGAATCAATTATATTTGAACTTAAGAATTGCCATAATTGCTCTTGATTTGCTGCTATCATTTTGTATGAATGTTTCCATTTTCGATGATTGTGTTTGGCACTGTTATGGAACTTGACAACACTCTCGATTCTTTCCACTTTTACCTTGATATGTTGTCGCACTGAATGCACTTTGAGCAGTTTCCATTTTGTTGATTTTAATTGATGAACCAAAAATTTCATGGTGGATATAATTGATGATTAAAGTTCTCTTGAACTTGTCAAACTGATTCACATGTTGTGTAGGTTTGTATGCTTGTGTACCGTGAGTAATTAGAAGCGGTGTCTATGCATTGTTCCTTTGGGTTAGAGGTTGAGCATAATTTCTTGTTGCTCTCAATATTCTTCTTTCATAACTAGGATCCATGTATCTATTTCTTTTTGATTTTGATGTGATGAAGTACTTTTGATATTGCATTTGTTGTTTATAGGTGAGGAGCTGGCGATTGAAAGTCTTTCATTTATATTCAAATAGCAGCATCGGTTCCATAGTATCGTCCCCACTGTTGTTACCTTGGACATGGTATGTCGAGACTTTTGTGAATTGAATTTGATTTTTAGGAGCGATTTGGTGATGACGACAATGCCAGGTCGAATTTTTACTGTTTGTGATATCTCAGCTACAAAGTTGGTGAATAGGTGTCACATTACTGCGAAGAGGGGCCAACAAAGACAGAAGAGTCACCACCGTTCTTTATTTATCCCAAAAGAGGGAAAGGAAATGATCAGAGAAAACCTACAAAAAGGGAGTCGGTTACGCAAGGGGAAGGTATGAGCACCCCTCATGTCCATTGTATTCAACGGGATCCACGCTTGTTGTATATCTAAAAGGGTGTTAATCTATCAAAAGGTTAGCTCACAAGGGCAAAAGAAAAGAAAAGAAACTCAATAGAGCTTTGCTGCTCTATGCCTACGTATTCCCTCATGCAATGGGAAAGTCAGAGTCAACGTAGTTCGAAAAACTACGGGTGAAGGGGGGGAAGGTTGCTCGCCAAGACATTGTCGTCTTGTGCCTACGTATCCCCATCTGGTAAGAGAAATCAGAGCAAACGTAGTTCGGGCTGAAATGAACACAAATTGGTTCAAGTGTTTTAACTGAGTAGGGTTAAACCTTCGTTCCAGTAGTTAGGGACGATGCCTATTTGCGGTAGAACCAAGACTTAACACACTCTTTCTGAAAATGATTTTCCAAACAATCTCGAAGGATAAAAAGATTTGATATTTTGTTTTATGTTTTTTATGAAGAAGTGAATTGAGTTAAGTTTGTAACTCATGTTGCACTAAAGACTATGACTTGAGAGCGAATGCATCACATATTTCCCAAAGGTCATACGCTAAACACTCTAGACAGATTGAGAGGAGACCCCCAACTATCATTCCTCAAGTACTTAAGGCTCGCAGCGTACAACATTTATTATTCTTTATTAAGTGGCTTAAGATGTTTAGGAGATGAGAAGAGAAGACACAACCTCTAAGGGGAAACTAATCAACCCTAATGTTATCATGCAAAATGCTCCTAATGTTGGGATTAAGAGGGGAAGAATGTATCCTAATGTTATCATGCAAAGGATTGAACACCTAATGTCTCTCCTACTCCCATCTTAAACAGAGGGACTAGGAATCTTAAGGGATCATGGCAAGAGACCAAGTAAACAACAGAAAATCCAATCATAGGTGAAATGAAGAATGAGAAGAAGTTGACTTAAACAAGTCAAAATCAATGCAAACATGATGTGCAAATATGCAAAGATGGAATGCAAGATGAACAAGGAAAATGATTCAAACAAGTTGACTTGAAAAAGTCAAGGAAAGAGTGAGATGAAATGGGAGAAGTTACAACTCCTACAACCATTCAAACATCAATCACTAAACAAAAGCCAAACATAAAACACAAGAAAATTCCATGATCAAATAGAATATGGGAGAAAAAGGGCTTGGGCAGCAAGCATATGCAAAGTATCTCAACCAAACAATCCAAATTGATCATGTGAAAAAGAAGAACAAACAAAAGCCAAAAGTGATACATCATTCAAGACAAACTCAAAGCATAAACATGAACACCAAATTGTCTTAAATGATGATCAAAACCCAAGGGGAAGAAGTGAAACCAAAATAAAAAGGTTCAAATCAAGATGGCAAACAAATTAAAAACAAGATCCAAGTCAAGGCAAATGGAAGAACCAAAGTTCCAAACCATATTCAACACTTACAAACAAGTGGAAATGCCTAACTTCCAAGTAACTTATGAAACAGGTTACACAAGTGTATGACCTAAAAAGTGAAAGACCAACACCTTAATCATGCCATAAATAAGCATCAAGACTCATAAGGTGCATATGGGATCCAATAAGAGTCATTTCCCAAAAGAACTAGGTCAAACTAGTTTGTATGAACCTCTCCTAAGATGACTTGACTTGCAAGCTTCATCAAAAATAGGAAAAATGTTCAATAAAATCTAAATAAAATGCACAGAGTAGCCAAGTCCAAGGGAAAACAGAGGCCAAATTTTCAAAGTCAAACTCAACTCAAGGCATCACCAAACAATTTTATTGTTAAGAGTGCTCCACCTTATCGAGCATTAATCGAGGGGCATGAAAAGTCAACTCAAAGTCAACCTTAAAATAATCAAACAGGAACCAAAATCACCCTCAAAGACACTTCAATCCATCCTCTAAATGGAGAAGGAATCTTGATCATAGGGGATTTGAATTGGAGGTTCAAATGATTATGATCCAAAGAAGACAACATTAAAAACACTTCCAATTGTAAAATTAAAATAAAAT
The DNA here is from genome assembly GCA_963859935.3 of Lathyrus sativus. Classification (NCBI taxonomy): domain Eukaryota; kingdom Viridiplantae; phylum Streptophyta; class Magnoliopsida; order Fabales; family Fabaceae; genus Lathyrus; species Lathyrus sativus. The sequence continues at coordinate 32,245 of CAWUDS030003746.1, read as the reverse complement.
GGCAAATAAAAATAAAATCAGAATTAAAAATTGTGGAAAATTAAATAAATCCTTGAAATCAGAATTAAATAAACCATTGGAAGTATTTTTAATAAAATAAAATGAAAACAGAAAATGGAAATAAAATAAAATGAGATATACAAATGAGAGTTGCATAAGCAATTCCAATATGAACTGCAGCATGTGCAAAATGGTTTGGGCTCAGAAACAACGGGGGCGAATATCAATTGAAGCTCAGATGACCCAAGGCTTCAACGTTTAATGAAACACTGCGCTTCACTAATCCCATGTGGAGTCAACATGCCACGCAGCCTGGGTCAAACCAATTAAATCAAAACATGCAACAAAGTCAAAGAGTCCACCATGGCCAGGTCAGCTTTCACCTGAGAAAGAACCAGACGCTGGAGCTAGGGCTCTGGTCGTCTTCTCCGGCCAGCTCGCCGGAGCTCAGTTCTAAAACCTCAATAAAAATTGGAAAAATGGTACCAATCGAAAGCTGACACAACAAGGGTTCTGAATCCAACATTTAAACATCAAAAAGGCTCCTAAAATGGAAGAATCGAAGGCTTGAATTTTGAAATGCATATGCTGAAACTTCATCAAACAGACAAACAAACAACTCAAACATGGCCTACGAAGGGTAGGGCTTCAGATGCAACCCATAATGATCCTATTTCATGGTTAGAATGAGAGAAATCAGTTGAGAAACTTACTGAATGGAGAAGCTTCGTTGGCTCTTCTCAGGCACGCAAACTTCACGTTCTTGCTTCCAATATGTTCCTTATGATTTGAGGAAGAAGAACCAAGCTCCAATTGGGATTAATTTGCAGAGAAAAATGAAATTAGAAAGTGAGCAAAAGTGAAGAAATTTTGAACATCTCTCTCTTCTCCCACGCAAGCAAACCTCTCCTACATTAGGGCAACGATTGAAGCTTATATGTGATGGATTTTACACACCATGCAGGCCCATGTTGGCTATTTTGTGTTATTCCAAAAAATGACCAAAAGTTTCCTTTCATAAGCACACACGGGTTTTGCCTCATTTTCTCTCTTTTGGGTCAGCATTCTTGCATTTGGGGTGTGTGGAACACAATGCAATTGGTTTGGTGGTTGTAGCATGAATTGGCACAAATTTTGGTGCATGAACTTTTTAGTATGAAATTTGAAAAAAGTGGTATGAAAAATGGTTCTTGTTGGCACAAAATTGGCAAAGAATATCATGGCTATCCTATGATGATGTTAAGGTGTGGAGAGATCCAAAATCAAACCATTAGATGACTTGTAATTGAAGTTATCAAAACATGACCAAAAACCCTAATTTTCCAACTTAAAATGGCCTACATGATCATCTAATTCACCAATCTTCATGAATTTTAGGTTAAATGAGGAGTTAAGACTATTATGCACAAGTTTAATGTTGGTCAAAATTGGATTTGAGGCCTTAAAGTTCATGGTAATGACCATTGAAACAAATGACCTATAATGAAATCTTCCAAAAATACCCTTGACTTGTTAAGACAATAACTTGAGTTCCACACATGAGAAAGAGGACTTATGGGACTTTTTGGAAAGCTAAGACCATGAGGAACAACTTTCATGTTCAATTGAAGTTGAGGAGAAACTTGATTCTAGGTAAAAAATGTCTTAGAAGTGAGTTGACTTTTTGTTGACCAAAATTCTATTCATCTGAGACCCCTAATTTGTTGGCATCATAACTTGAGATGTACAAACTCAATGGATGCGTTCTTGTACTCAAAAGAAAGCTAAGAACATGCTCTATAAGTCTCATGTTTTAATGAAAAAAAGATTGAGCTTGCACCATAGGGTAAAATTTCTTTGAAGTTGGGCACTAAAGAAGGGGATTTTACACTGAAATCCTTTGAAACCCTAATTTAGTAACTCCTTGAACTCTTGATTCCTCTTGATTTGATCTCATCATGACATCCCAAATGCTTTAAGATGACCTCCCATGACTTATGTGACTTAGAAAACCAGTTTGGAACCCTCTCAAATCCACAGTTGACCTTGAGTTGACCAAATGAAACCCTAATTCCATGTCTTTTGATTGTGCCTTTTGCAGATGAATTGAATGGCTAGACAAGCTCCACAATAACCTCTAATGTACTCAATGAGCTTGTATACCATGTTTTAACTAAGAAAAAAATCCTCATGATCCCCTGTAGATCCTCTGATGATCCTTAAGATAGGAGGTAACATACACACCAATCTCTCTCTTCTAGAAGCTTTGAAACTTCATCTTGATGATAATAAACACCTGATGGCTTGCACAAATGCCCTTGCTTGAGCTTAGAACAAAGAATCTCTCCTCTTGAATGGAACAACAAACCTCTTGATCCCCTGTAGAGAACAATGCTATGCATATGCAAATGCTAAAATGGAATGAAACACAAGCTAAGTTAAGAAGAAAAGGTTGGTCAAATTTTGGGGTACAACAGCTGCTCCTATTCAAACGACTTGGACTTGAAGGGATGAAAAACGAACGACTTTCAAACTTTCAAGGTAAAAAACGGTTGAATAACAAAGAACCTGGAAATTTGCCAACAGTAAAGAAACTGTAATTGATAACTGTAACCGATAAACTCTGTTGGGGAAAACATGATAAGATAAATGCATCCATCGAAGACATCATATTCTGTCGGGGTCTGGATACCACTCAGGCAAGACAAATCATTGGCCGAGGTATGGATACTGCACAGGCAAAAAGATAAACCGGTGGAAGTTGGGGTCTGGATACCGCACGGGCTTGAGCTAATAGATCCGGTGAAAACCGGGGTCTAGATATCGCACATGCGAAAGAAATAAACCGGTGGGAGTCGGGGTCTGGATACCGCATGGGCTTGAAGATAAACTGATGGAAGCCAGGGTCTTGATACCGCACGGGCGAAAGAAATAAATCGGTGAAAGGCCAGGGTCTGGATATCACACGGGCTAAAGAAATAAACTGGTGAGAGCCGGGGTCTAAATACCACACGGGCTAAAGAAATAAACCGGTGAAAGCCGGGGTTTGGATACCACACGAGCTTGAAGATAAACCGGTGGAAGCCGGGGTCTGGATACCACACAGGCTAAAGAAATACACCGATGAAAGCCGGGGTCTGGATACCACACGAGCTTGAAGATAAATCGGTGGTAGCCGGTGTAACACCCATTTTATTTATTTAGTTACTTTAGTGTTATTGTAATTATTTTATTTGGGTGTGCCCTAAGGTGGGGTGTGTTTGATGTGCTGTAGGTGATCATCCTTGATATGTAAAGATTAGTCTTGGTGACGTGGAGTGGAAATGATAATATTATAGTAATAGCAATATTATTATTATTATTATTATTATTATTATTATTATTACTATTAATATTAGTATTAATATTAATTTTGTGGAGTATTATTAGTCTTCATATTATTAATATTATTATGAATATTATTATTAGTGGGAGAATAATATTAGTAGTATTATTATTATTGGATTTAAATAATAAAATAAGAAATAAGGGATTAAAGGAAATAGAGAAGTTTTGGGGAAAGAGAGGAGAACACAATAAACTGTCAGGGAAAGGATTTTGGGAGAAGAGAAAGAAAGTTACGATAAACAGTTTTGGGAGAAAAAGTGAAAAGGAGAACAAGGAGGAAGAGAAGGAGGCTAGGGCTGTCAATCCTTCAAGATCCTTCAACGATGGAGCAATTAATCAAGGTAAGGGGGAGAAACAGATTGGGATGGTATTTACATGAAATTGGGTAGAGGGGATTCCTTAACCCCGTAGGTATTCTGATGAATATGTTTGAATTGTTGTGATGATGTTGATTGTTGTTGTTTATAGTGAAATATATGTATATGATGATACGTTGATGATTTGTTGTTACCACTGATGAAGGGGTGTTGTTGTTGGTGAGTTCCTATATAACCTTTGTGGTTTGGATAATGACCATGAGTATTAGTGAGGTTCTGTATAACCTCTGTGGCTTTGGCAGTGACCATGATATAGGTTCTAGGGTACAATTCCTATATTAATAATATGAACATGAAATAGATTCCGAGAGGAAAATTAAGGAGCATATAGGTTCTGAGTAACTCTGAGTGTGCCGGTAAAGTATCTGATGTTGGTGTTAGAGTAAGAATTATAGGTCGATTGGCAAGTATGATATTTATGATTTGTAGTACTGATAGAGTAGGATATAGAAGTGGCAAATTAGGCTTGAATTGGAGCAATGTAGCAGTTCTAAACAGTGGAGATTTTGGGGTATCGCAACATTCGCTGGGTTTCGTCTGGCGAGTGTTGGCGAAGGTTCGCCTGGTGAATGTTAGCGAGCAGTGGCGAGTAATTCCAAATAAACTCCCAGACCTAAAGGATAGAAAGTTCGCTTGGCGAGTGTGGCCAACGAATCTTCGCGGGCAGGTTCGCCTGGCGAGCCATAGCGAGTATTCGCTGCGGGGCTTCGCCTGGAGAATGAGCCAGCAAACGTGACAGCAGAATGTGGTTTTTGGTATTGTTTGGCCTTGTGCATTAGCTGTGTAGTATCCCTTAGTTCATGTTGAGTGTAGGGATGATGGATGGATAATGTGAGGTGCATAGGCGGTGATCAGAAGTGAATTCCGTATCGTTTGAATTAAGTGGATGATTGGTGGAAGTGTGTATGATATGGAGTATCGTGAGGTGATCATTATGATCGTGTGTACCTGATTGTTGGGGTATGAGTATACCTGCTGTTGGAGAGTGAACCTTCTTAATGTGTGGACTAATGATATAGTTGATTGGTGTATGCATGTGATGAATAGATACTTGGTGCTAATAGGTGAGTTACATAATATTGAATGTAAATAAAATGATTAGATTGATGTGGGAGATGTGCGAGGCACGGTGAGTTGTTCAGGAGGACCGTATAGAGTTAACTTTGTTAATACAAATGAGTGGTGTATAATAGATATATGAGGTAAGATGGTGTGGTCAGTAGGATCGTGTATATTAAGATGAATTAACATAATGGACTAGCATTGGACAGTGGAATCTTATAGTGATTGAACTAAATCGTGGTAATAGATTGGGTGTAGTATGTATGGGATACAGTGGTAGGATCGGGGGGATCGTGTAGCTTTGATTAAAGCGATTACTTGATTAGGAGATGTACAAATGACGTACAGTGATGGGATCAGGGAGATCGTGTGAACTTAATTATAATAATAGTTCGATGTGTAAGCATGTATGATGTATGGTGATGTGATCACTGGATCGTGTGCACTTAGTGTGCTTGTATTGATTTGTGTGCATTTGGTGTCATGCATATTATGAAGTGTTGGTGGAATGAGTCATTGCTCGATAGAGTGTATGTGATCCATTCGTATTCCTTTGAGTGGGGAATTGGTGGGGACGGATCATGGCCAAGGGTGGGTGTATGTGATCTATCCGGGTTCACATGGAATGAACCAATGAGTCGGTACCGCATGCATGGTGTTGCGTTGCATGGTGTTGCATTGCATATTTGCATTATGATGTGTTATGTTGATTGGTGGACTATATGTCGTGTTTGGTGAATGTTGGGTGATGATTGATATGACTGTTGTAGTTACTACCTTTATTTCATGTATGTAATTACCGATATATTTTGATCATGTTTTCTCACCCCTTTGCTGTTGTTGTGGTCTGTGCTTCTTCGGAAGTACAGATAATCCAGGTACTTAGCTAGCTTGGATTTGTGGTGTGCCGTCGAGTCTTAGGCTGCTTTGATACGTAGCACGGGACTTGGGTGTTTTTAGTTGTTTTTGTTGAACTTATTTCTTTTCCTGTGACGTATCATGAATTTGATGTATTTCATTATATGAATAATTTCCGCTGTATTTTGGTGAAAACATTTTAATGAAGGATGTGTTGGATTTGATTATGTGATATCCCACTTGGGAGGTGAACAACTCTGATGTTTATTTATAATGTTTATATTTTAATTGATTTGGGAAGTGGGGTGTTACAGCCGGGGTCTGGATACCACACGGGCTAAAGAAATAAACCGGTAAAATTTAGGGTTTGGATACCACACGGGCTAAAGAAATAAATCGGTGAAAGCTGGGGTCTGGATACCACACGGGCTAAAGAAATAAACCGGTGAAAGCCGGGGTCTAGATACCACACGGGCTAAAGAAATAAACCGGTGAAAGCCAGGATCTGGATACCACACGGGCTAAAGGAATAAACCGGTGAGAGCCAGGGTCTGGATACCACACGGGCTAAAGAAATAAACCGGTGAAAGCCAGGGTCTAGATAACACACGGGCTAAAGAAATAAACCGGTGAAAGCCGGGGTCTGGATACCAGACGGGCTAAGGAAATAAACCGGTGAAAGCCGAGGTCTGGATACCACACGGGCTAAAGAAATAAACCGGTGAAAGCCGGGGTCTGGATACCACATGGGCTAAAGAAATAAACTGGTGAGAGCCGGAGTATGGATACTGTTGCACCCCAAATTTGTCCTACCTTTACATAGTTTCTAGTGCCACTTTATTTCGAATGAATAAAATGGTACAATTGACAAGAGACCGTGTGTAAGGAGTTGTGAGTGTGAGAGGTTGAGAGTTCGAATCCCACCTTCTTCACTTTTTGTTTTGTTTCTTTTATTTTTATTCTAACTTTTCTATTTTCATAAAAAAAATATAACAAAATAGTTTTTTTATTATTTAATTATTATTTTCATATTTTATTTAAATTATTTTTTAAAAAATATTATTTTTTTCACTTTTTTCATATTATTCATAAAAACATGCAAAAATCATAAAATTAAAAATATTAGAAAAGATTTTATTCTTTTTATAATATTTTTAATGTTTAGTAAATAAATAGGGTTTTAAGTTTGTTTTAATTTGTTTAAATTTTAGTTAGTTTTGACTAATTCTTTAAGTTGGGCTTTAAAGTTGGCATTAGGTTAGAGTTAACCCTAATTTGTTACCTATATAAACATGAGTTGCATTTGAGAAAAGGGGGAGAAGGAGACAAAGGAAAAAACGGCAGCCGTTCTCACAGCTTATCAGAAGAAAGGAGGAACCCACGAACCCAGAAAGAGAAAAAAGGGACGGTTCTTCGAAGAAGAAGACGGAGCTTCCTTCGTTAATCATTGTCATCACGACTCAGAGAAGTTCAAACTCTCATCATTGTCCTCCTTCCAGAACTGCTTCAAATCCCATCTCAAGAATCCGTCGCCGTTACCGTAAGTTTTTCGTAACTTTTTAGATTTAGTTAATATTAAAATAAATTTTCTTAATTAAAACTCCTCTTGAACCAAAATTCTTTTTTTTAGAGGTTAGTGCATTATTTTTAATTAAACCATTTTTAAAAAAGAAATACAACAAAAGAAACATAAAGCTAACATTAAGACCTTTTATTCAACATTAAAGTTTTTTTTTGAACAAGATTTAAAACTCTTTTATTAAAGTTAAAACCTCTTTTAAAGTTTTTTTTTTTTCCAAAATTAAAATCTTTTCTTAAAACTAAAACTTTTTTTTCCAAATTTAAACCAACTTTTTAAAATTTAAATCTAAGTTTGTAAATTAAAACCATTATTTAGTTAAAGTTATTACAAACCTTTTCAAATATATATATATATATATATATATATATATATATATATATATATATATATATATATATATATATATATATATATATATATATATATATATATATATATATATATATATATATATATATATATATATATATATATATATATATATATATATATATATATATATATATATATATATATATATATATATATATATATATATATATATATATATATATATATATATATATATATATATATATATATATATATATATATATATATATATATATATATATATATATATATATAAAACTTATAATTAAAAACTATTTTTTATAACTTATAATTAGTTTATTTTTTAATGACTTGAAATTATATTTTTTCTGATGACTAATAATTAAAAACATTTTAATAGCTTATAGTTAGTATTTCTTTTTTTTTTTTTTATAATTTATAGTTAGTAACAGTTTTTTATGATTTATAGTTAATTTAGTTTTTAATAAATTGTAATAAAAAAATATTTAGATTTCTAATTTATGACGTTCCTAACATTTTTTTTCTCAATTGTATAGTTTGTTGATCCTTTATTTTTTGCACTCCATTTTATAGTTGTAATTTACGCGAGGCAATCGTCGTTCTTATTTCATTATTATTCTTGCATTTTCCATGGATGTAATTTACGCGAGGCCATGGTCGCGGTTTATTTTTTATTTCGTATTTTTTGGGGATTTGTAATTTACGCGAGTGATCGTCGCGACGCTTTATCGCTTTCATTATTTTCCGTACTTTATTTCTGTCGTATAATAATTTGCTATATCTTGCATGATTTGCCGTTAGAATCTCCTCCGAAGGAATTAGGTTTAGCCGTTTGACCGCCGAGTCAATAACCCTAATTTTTGACCGTTTCAAAAACCCTAATAGCCTAGGTGTCCCGCCGTGGACGAAAATGCCCTTTACCCTAGCATTAGGTCAAAGAGTCGCCGTATTCTGTTTAGGGTTTCCCGCCGTGGAATCTCTAATTTCAACCCTAAATTGTCAATTAACAAATTCAACATAGAAATAGGAGTTTCAAAAACTCCACGTAAGTGTGTCCTTAAGATACGTTTATTCCCCATTGAAACCTTGACCACAGTCAAGAAGTTTCTAACCTCCCTTTCGAGGGGAACTACAATTACTCTGATTCCATTCTCGTCAGGATATGTAGGCACAAGATGTGATGTCTTGCCGAGTAAACTTAGGACTAACCCTTTGGTCTTTTAGGTCACTCTATCCTTTAGCAATATATTTCAAACAGATAATAAAATAAAAAATCATAGAATAAACAATAGGTTCCTGTAGAGTACTACAAAAGTTTAGGGTGCTAGTACCTTCCCTAAGCTTAACCAACCCCTTACCTAGATCTCTCCCCGCATTGTCTTTACGATGCAAAATTAGGTTTTCCTCTTTTGACCTTTTCCTTCAGATAAATCAAAGAGCGGTTGTGAACTAAAGATGCGATTCAAATTAATTAATAATTTGATATCATATTCTAACCGCAACAGAAAATGGCGACTTCACTGGGGACACTCCTAATTTTTAAGGGTTGCCCCTATTTTGTTTATTGTATGATATTTCTATTTTATTTCATTATCTGTATATTGTACCGTGCTTGGGGTATCTTTGTTGTGAGATAAGTCCTACACCCGGACTTGAGTGACATTATTATAGGAAGGTGATATATTTGACGAGGCTTATAGGGAGTGATTCCCGACCAAGCTGACTTGAGAATCACCGCTCAGTTGAGAACCTTTCGAAAATGGTTCGGTTGAACGAGTATTCATGAAAATGTTTACCATGGTCGATTGGAGTCTATGATATTGAGGACCGTAGTACCTTAACACCACTTTGGCCTTATCTAGGACGTAGTGCAAGGACTATGAGGGAATATTCCCAAAATAGTTGCTACGCGATACTACACTCAAAAGAGGCTCTCTCGAGGATATTATTAACCACTGAGTCAATTGGGAAACTGATAATATCCGAAAGATGGACTGATGACTTTGGGCACCTCTTTAGAACCTTGTTCTGCAGGTACAACTACCCCATAGTACATACCTTTTGGGAAAGGTAGACCTTAACTCCATTCATTGTTCCTCTAACCTAGGAATTTTTTGTTTGTGTGTATTTGTGCATGGCATTCATAAAACATCATTCCTAGTTTCAAGGAATTCAACAGTCCTTTGCGAGTTCAAAAGTCCTACATTTCAAAGTTTAAAACCGTTTCCAACTTTCCTAAAAAAGAAATGTTTGCAATCGACCGTTGAAGTTCTTGAAACTATTGCATTGCATTAGCATCATGTCTTGCATGGCATCTTTCCCCGGGTTTCTCATGTCCAGTTGTCTTTATCTTCCAGTGTTCCGTTGAGTCGTCAAGCTGATTCCTCGACACAGATATCAGACTAGAGCTAACTATAGACGCCAAATGTCAAAACAAGAGGAACATAGTGCGGAGGTCTGAATGGAGATTGATGAGTTGAAAGCAAGCATGGCCAGGCTTACCGAAATGCTTCAAGTGTTGATTGTCAAAGGAGAGCCACCTCAGAGGACTGTCATTCAGGAAGTTTCAAGTGTTGATCCACCTCTTGTCTCATTGACGCCCTCTACTTGGCCTGAGTTTGGTTTACCTCCTAACTACTCTCCACCTGTTGCTTCTGCTGCTATGATTGGTCAGGCTGTCAGACTGGTCTTTCAAGCTCCTGTCCTTACCAAGGCCCAACCTGTGGTCCACACGGTTAATCAGACTATCCAAGCTCCCGTTGAGAATCCTCCCTATGAGTACAATGTTGCCGGTGTTCAAGAAGATTTTGTTGAGCCTGAGATCACCCGTGAACAGTTTCAGATCATAAACAAGAGACTCCAAGCTGTCGAGGGTACTGATTTCTTCAACGTTGATGCCGATAATATGTGCCTAGTTTCTGGTCTTGTTTTGCCTTCCAAGTTCAAGACTCCTGAGTTTGTGAAGTATCAAGGTCATTCATGTCCAAGAGCCCATCTAGTCATGTACTTCCAAAAGATGGCAGCTTACACCAACAATCAGAACTTGCTCATCCATTGCTTTTAGGATAGTTTGAGTGGTGCTTCTCTTAAATGGTATATGAACTTAGAGCATAACAGTGTCCACTGCTTCCAAGATCTCGTCAACGCTTTTATGAAGCAATACAAATACAATTTGGATATGGCTCCCGATCATCGTCAGCTTCAAAGTATGTCTCAGAAGGAAAATGAGTCGTTCAAGGAGTATGCTCAGCGTTGGAGGGAGTTAGCTTCCCAAGTCGAACCCCCTATAGCAGAGAAGGAACTGACAGGAATATTCATGGATACTTTGTCTCCTTTCTATTGGGAAAAGATGATTGGGAGTGTCTCTTCAAGCTTTACAGATTTGGTGACTATTGGCCAAAGGTTAGAAGAAGGTTTAAAAAATGGGAAGGTATCCAAAGCTGCCAAATCTTCTAATGGTGCAAAGAAATCCTATGGGAATTTCCATAAGAGGAAGGACGAGCAGACCAATGCTGTCATGACTGAATCAAGAAAGCCTCGCCAGGGATCTCAAGCTGTTGTTGCTCCACAGCCAGCTCAGACCGCTCAACGTCCAGTTATTAGACAAGACCAGTCTCAAAATAGGAACCAATTTGATCCTATTCCCATGACTTACACAAAACTTTATCCTAACCTGGTTCAACAAGGGCTGATCACTACAAGGGCTTTACCACCTCCTCCTAATCCTCCTCCAGCTGGATTTAGGGCTGATTTCCAGTGCGCTTTTCATAAGGGTGCCCTAGGCCACGACTTGGAGCATTGTTTTGCACTGAAGGCTAGAGTGCGCGAATTGATCAGAGAAGGAATACTTGATTTTACGGATAATCCTCCAAATGTCCAGAAGAATCCTTTGCCAGTGCATCAAAAGTGAAGCTTCCCAGCGGATTGTTTGTGTTTCAGACAGGACGGCTCATGGATTTAGTCATTAGACCTTTGTTTCTCGTTGTTTGTACTTTCCTTATTGTTACATTAACTGTTTGCTTTCGAATTACGTTTGTACTTTTACATTAATGAACTGAGCATTGCAACTTTTGATTTAATTTATTTTATCTATTATTTGCATCTTTACACTTTATCTTTCAAATGTTTACTTCTTGTCCAAATTCTTGATATGCAAAGATTGGAGGGAGGATGACGAAAACGTTATACCCATAACTGCTGTCAGTATACTTTCAATCAATCCTTGTTGACGATGTGAGGCATTGTTTCAACTCCCAAACACTGGAGAAATAAGGAATTTATCCCCTTGTCACCCCTTCGAGCCTAGAAGTTGGAGTTTCTTTCTTTACAAAAAAAACTCGCAACTTTAACCTTGGGGCATGGTAGCTCTCAGTTAACTTGGTTGTGTTTTCCTACAATACGCCTTTCATATAAAGGTCGCACTCACAATTTTCCTTCGTACACAGCAAGTGTTGAAGATGCTTTTTTTAAAGCCAAAACGCCAATGATGGTTAACCGTAATCATTTAAGATAGGTAGTCTCTTTCTTTTGGAAAAAACAAAATAAAATATAAAAAGCCCGCTAAGTCAAAACCTATGAAGGAGACTTAGGCAAAACTGGGGTATCCCGCTGGCTGTAATCTTCACACAAAAAAATAGTTCAGGCAAAAGTTAGGGATAATAAAAAGAGGAGATCTTTAAATCCTTACCCTGAAAATCCTCAATGTCAAAAGAACCATATGTTGTAAAGAAGTAGTGGCTGCCTTTTCATAGGTCCCTTGACTTCTGAACCATCATTGCTACCATCAGTGCAATTCCTAACCTATAGGAACCTGAATGCAAATATGAGTTAACTGAGCATAGGACTGGAGATCATCACGTAGATTGGGTGGGTACAAACAAATTTTGAGCCTTCATCCTTTGTTTCATAAACTGTGAACCAGACCACGTTACAACCCTCAAAAGACCTAATTGAAACAAGGATATTTTGAAAGCGTGCTACAGCAAGGTTGCGTAAGCTGACTCTTAAAGATATTTGTGAATCATTTATTTTGGTCGTATACCTGTATTAAACTTTGAGCTTCCTGGACCACCGCGTTCTAACCGATGACTCATTTATTTTTCATCTTTCAAAAACAATTTTGATTTCAAAAGTTGCATGAACTTTGCATTACCATGTTTATATGAATATTTTTGTTTGCAAATTGGCTTTCCTCTAAGGAATTTTCAAACAATCAAGAAACTTGGTCAAGTGATCCTATCAGGGGCAAAGTCTTCTCAGATCTGGTTTATCCATGAGATTTTCAAGACTCGGATTGGTGCAAATCTTCCGAGGGTACAGTAAAACAGTCATTTTCAGAATCAGACAAGCTGAAGCAATTATCAGTTCATTTGTAATGGACAATTTAATCTGGGGCAGTTTACTTGAAAGATCTCCAAGTAGCTTTCCATCCTTCCTATGGGGACCATCAACCTGATTACAATTTAGCAAGTGGCAGTGATCTCCGGGTTGAGGAATCAGTTTTCCAGTCTTGTCGTCTTACCAGAAGAGTCGAGCCTTGTCTTCGACATTTGCATTTGCATTTGATCATATCTCATAACATTATTCATATACATATACATATCATACCTATGCATAACATGATTGTTTGATCCTCATTTGCATTTCTCCTGAGGTCGTGTTTTATCCAGGTCTTACCTTGTGGTCGAAGTCCAACCTTACTTGGCACCTACCAAACAACTTTGTGTCGTGTCCATCTGATGTTCTTCCAGATATGACGTTTTTCTTATCTGATGGTTTTTCGGATATGCCTGTTCCTTTTACGTCCAATACTATCCTCATATATTGTGTTTATACCTTTCATTCAAAGCCATTATTGGATGTCTGGTACTATGATTTTAATGTCTCTTTCTGATGGTTTTCCAGATTGAGTCTCGTTTTTCTGATGTTCTTCCAGAACTTCGTTGTTACGTATCTGATGGTTTTCCAGATATTTTCCCTTGATTCTGATGGTTTTCCAAAATCTATCCGATGGTTTTCCGGATATGTTTCTCTTTCTGATGGTTTTCCAGATTGAGTATCTTTTATCTGATGGTTTCCCAGATATTTTCCTTTGATTCTGATGGTTTTCCAGGATCTATCTGATGGTTTTCCGGATATGTTTCTCTTTCTGATGGTTTTCCAGATTGAGTATCTTTTATCTGATGGTTTCCCAGATATTTTCCTTCGATTCTGATGGTTTTCCAGGATCTATCCTATGGTTTTCCGGATCTGTTTCTCTTTCTGGCGGTTTTCCAGATGGAGTATCTCTTATCTAATGGTTTTCCAAATATTCTTTTACAATTCTAACGGTTTTCCAGAATCTTTCCGATGGTTTTCCGGATAAATTCCTCCTTCTGATAGTTTTCCAGATCGAGTCTTTGTTCTGATGTTCTTCCAGAACTCTATCTGACGATTTTCCAGATACCCTTGTGATTCTGATGGTTTTCCAGAATCTTATATGATGGTTTTCCGGATCTGTTCTCTTTCTGAGGTTTTTCCAGACTGAGTTTTTGTTCTGACGTTCTTCCAGAACCCCCTTGTTGCTTATCTGATGTTCTTCCAGATAGGTCTTCAAAATTTGCCCCGTACATTTATTGCTTTCCTAAATGTTTCGGATTTACCTTCAGAACTTGTCTTCATCTCATGCTCCTATAGATGTCGTCCTTTTGTTTCTGGATATAGCCCAGGTTTTATTCGATGTTTTTCTGAGTATCTCTGGTATGTTTTAGAGTTCATTCGATGTTCTTCTAGATGTCCCTGAAATTTGTTTCTTTGACCCCGAGGTTATTCGATGGTTTTTCCGAGTATCTCTGGTGTTTGTTTCTCTCTGTATAATTTCCGATGATTCATGAAGATCCCGTTCGATCTCTTCGCTTAAAGGAATGACTCGGAAATTTCAGCACTTGTCGTTTACCTGATCCTACGCCGTGTGGATCCTGTGTCACTGTTTGTTCTAAAGTGACAATTGTCGCGCTATTCCACCAGTGCGTCGTATTCCCTAGTGTAGTTACTCGTCGCGTCTGTCCCCTATGACGTCGTGTCGTCTGCATCCTTGCATTCATCATTCTATCATACGCATCATATTAGATTCATGGCATTGTCAACATTATAGTTCGTGTTATTTTGTTCATATCATTGCATATCACTGCATCTAGGGGCCAAATTTTCGGTTATCTGTATTTAAATCCATTTCACCGCGATTTCTCGAGTCTCCGCTGCTCAAATCATCCGGTGAAGCTATTTACCGCAATTTGTCCTAACTTTACATAGTTTCTAGTGCCACTTTATTTCGAATGAATAAAATGACACAATTGGCAAGAGACCGTGTGTAAGAAGTTGTGAGTGTGAGAGGTTGAGAGTTCGAATCCCACCTTCTTCACTTTTTGTTTTGTTTCTTTTATTTTTATTCTAACTTTTCTATTTTCATAAAAAAAATATAACAAAATAGTTTTTTTATTATTTAATTATTATTTTCGTATTTTATTTAAATTATTTTTTAAAAAATATTATTTTTTTCACTTTTTTTCATATTATTCATAAAAACATGCAAAAATCATAAAATTAAAAATATTAGAAAAGATTTTATTCTTTTTATAATATTTTTAATGTTTAGTAAATAAATAGGGTTTTAAGTTTGTTTTAATTTGTTTAAATTTTAGTTAGTTTTGACTAATTCTTTAAGTTGGGCTTTAAAGTTGGCATTAGGTTAGAGTTAGCCCTAATTTGTTACCTATATAAACATGAGTTACATTTGAGAAAAAGGGGGAGAAGGAGACAAAAGAAAAAACGACGGCCGTTCTCACAACTTATCCGAAGAAAGGAGGAACCCACGAACCCAGAAGGAGAAAAAAGGGAAAGTTCTTCGAAGAAGAAGACGGAGCTTCCTTCGTTAATCATCGTCATCACGACTCAGAGAAGCTCAAACTTTCATCATTGTCATCCTTCTGGAACTGCTTCAAATCCCATCTCAAGAATCCGTCGCCGTTACCGTAAGTTTTTCCTAACTTTTTAGATTTAGTTAATATTAAAATGAATTTTCTTAATTAAAACTCCTCTTGAACCAAAATTCTTTTTTTTAGAGGTTAGTGCATTATTTTTAATTAAACCATTTTTAAAAAAGAAATACAACAAAAGAAACATAAAGCTAACATTAAGACTTTTTATTCAACATTAAAGTTTTTTTTTTGAACAAGATTTAAAACTCTTTTATTAAAGTTAAAACCTCTTTTAAAGTTTTTTTTTCCAAAATTAAAATCTTTTCTTAAAACTAAAACTTTTTTTCCAAATTTAAACCACCTTTTTAAAATTTAAATCTAAGTTTGTAAATTAAAACCATTATTTAGTTAAAGTTACTACAAACCTTTTCAAATATATATATATATATATATATATATATATATATATATATATATATATATATATATATATATATATATATATATATATATATATATATATATATATATATATATATATATATATATATATATATATATATATATATATATATATATATATATATATATATATATATATATATATATATATATATATATATATATATATATATATATATATATATATATATATATATATATATATATATATATATATATATATATAACTTATAATTAAAAACTATTTTTTATAACTTATAATTAGTTTATTTTTTAATGACTTGAAATTATATTTTTTCTGATGACTAATAATTAAAAACATTTTAATAGCTTATAGTTAGTATTTTTTTTAATTTATAGTTAGTAACAGTTTTTATGATTTATAGTTAATTTAGTTTTTAATAAATTGTAATAAAAAAAATTTAGATTTCTAATTTATGACGTTCCTAACTTTTCTTTTCTCAATTGTATAGTTTGTTGATCCTTTATTTTTTGCACTCCATTTTATAGTTGTAATCTACGCGAGGCAATCGTCGTTCTTATTTCATTATTATTCTTGATTTTCCATGGATGTAATTTACGCGAGGCCATGGTCGCGGTTTATTTTTTATTTCGTATTTTTTTGGGGATTTGTAATTTACGCGAGTGATCGTCGCGACGCTTTATCGCTTTCATTATTTTCCGTACTTTATTTCTGTCGTATAATAATTTTCTATATCTTGCATGATTTGCCGTTAGAATCTCCTCCGAAGGAATTAGGTTTAGCCGTTTGACCGCCGAGTCAATACCCTAATTTT
The DNA here is from genome assembly GCA_963859935.3 of Lathyrus sativus. Lineage (NCBI taxonomy): Eukaryota > Viridiplantae > Streptophyta > Magnoliopsida > Fabales > Fabaceae > Lathyrus > Lathyrus sativus. The sequence continues at coordinate 15,432 of CAWUDS030003746.1, read as the reverse complement.
TGACCGTTTCAAAAACCCTAATAGCCTAGGTGTCCCGCCGTGGACGAAAATGCCCTTTACCCTAGCATTAGGTCAAAGAGTCGCCGTACTCTATTTAGGGTTTCCCGCCGTGGAATCTCTAATTCCAACCCTAAATTGTCAATTAACAAATTCAACATAGAAATAGGAGTTTCAAAGACTCCACGTAAGCGTGTCCTTAAGATACGTTTATTCCCCATTGAAACCTTGACCACAGTCAAGAAGTTTCTAACCTCCCTTTCGAGGGGAACTACAATTACTCTGATTCCATTCCCGTCAGGATATGTAGGCACAAGATGCGATGTCTTGCCGAGTAAACTTAGGACTAACCCTTTGGTCTTTTAGGTCACTCTATCCTTTAGCAATATATTTCAAACAGATAATAAAATAAAAAATCATACAATAAACAAAAGGTTCCTGTAGAGTACTACAGAAGTTTAGGGTGCTAGTACCTTCCCTAAGCTTAACCAACCCCTTACCTAGATCTCTCCCCGCATTGTCTTTACGATGCAAAATTAGATTTTCCTCTTTTGACCTTTTCCTTCGGATAAATCAAAGAGCGGTTGTGAACTAAAGATGCGATTCAAATTAATTAATAATTTGATATCATATTCTAACCGCAACAGATACCACGCAGGCTAAAGAAATAAATCGGTGATAGCCGAGGTCTGGATACCACACGCGCTAAAGAAATAAGCCAATATCAGTAAGATGAACACGTCTGTCAATAACTCTTGCCGGGGTCTGGATACCACGCAGGCTCAAGAGAAAATGTCGTCGTCTGTTGGAGATGAAACTGGGAACAAGAGGTAACAACTTGGCTTATTGCTCCATACAAAATGGAAATGCTACGCATTTGGGAAGATGTTATGCACGATGCAAATGGAAAGGAACCGCTCCAGCAAAATAAATGCTGAAGAGAACGGAGCCAACTCCGCTGGAGATAACAGGGTGCCAAGTACTATTGGACTTTTGCTGAGAAAACAAGCCCTGGATGGCTTCCTGGAAAAGGAAATTCCTTGATGGAACAACTATGCTGAGAATAGAATCCGCTCCACTGGGGATCAAATCAAACTCTACTAAGGAAAAACAACCCTAGATGGCCTACCAGAATACAACTCTTCTGGGGAACAAACAACTTGGCTGGGGAGAACAAATCCACTCTACTGGGGACATCAACCCTGTATGGCCTTTCAGAATACGACTCTATTGGGGAATAAATCCAACTGCGGGGAATTACTCCATTCTACCGGAGACTTGAATTCGTTCTGCTAGGGATAATGAATAAGATTTATCGGGCAGATATCCCAAACTCTTTATGCTAAGGGAGGAACCAAACCATTTCTGAGTCAATCCCACTCCGCGGGGAAGAAAACTACTCCAACGACTTTGCTGGAGATCTGCAGGGGATGACAATTGTTGGGGAACTATCCCGAAGGAAGCTTACTCTGACGAGTACCAATGACCAACTGGATTCTGCTACGGACCATAACTCCACTGGGAATCGCCCAATGAGGAAGTCAGCACCTACCTCTGCTTGGGGAAACGAGCAATAAACTTAACAATATCAGCCTCTTCTTAGGGAATTGAGTCCCTGACTTGAACTCTGAGGGGAAAGGAGTCAAAAGATTTAGACTCTGTGGGGAAGCAAAGCTTTGAACTCGCTTCACTGCTGGGGAATAATCCCAAGTTTACCTGCTGGGGATAAACTAGTCTCAGCTTGCTAGGGATAACCTTGATCATATGCAATCCCAACCTGTTGGGGGAAACACTAGTCTCTAGCGGTGCGTCTTCCTCTTGTGGGGGAAGAGACATGGTTATCTTGCTGAGGGTGTCTCATTGGAATAGTCTCAGGAATGAGAGCCCTGCAACAAATACAAACAAAGTATCCTGTATACACCAAGAGTTATCTCAGTTATTGTCCCTGACATTGTTCAAGCAAATCAAAGTTATAATGATTATTAGGAAATCCCACAAGTTTATGTATGTAAAGTTTTATCAACAACATTGGGCGTCTTTTGCAAACAAAATAGTAAAGGCTAAAAACATACAAAAAAGCTTTCTGAATAATATATACTTCATTGATAAATGGCCTGTAAATAGGCAAGCTTACAACATATGCAACTCCTGAAAAGAGAAAGTTGCGCAAATAGTACAGAAATGCAACAGATATACAAAATGCCAGCAATGTGGTATGGACAACCACCATGTGTCGACTCGACTATGACTCTCCTAACTTTGATGCTTCTCCAATGCTTCGTCCTCTAAAAAGACTGACTTGATTAGTTGACCCTCGGGTCCTCCCAGAATCCACTGTGCTCGAAAGACCCATACACAGACTGCAATCATTTACTTTTCAAATCCCTAACTTTTTCCTGAATCGCCCTTGCGGGTTTTCGATTCACCGGGATACCCATTTTTGCCAAATTCGCCTTTTCAGGTTTTCAACTTTGCGGGTTTACATTCTCTTTCTTTTTATCCCTAATTTTTTCCCGAACCCAATCTTTTTATGGTTCGCCGGGATGCCCCATTTTTGCCTGGACTTTTTTTTTTTTTTTAATTCCAGCGGGTCTCTTTTAAGAAAAGTATTTTTTAACTGCGTCTGTGTTCACATGGGACGTGAAATCTTCGCCATCCATGGTTGAGAGTAGTAAGGCTCCTCCAGAGAAAACTTTCCTTACCACGTATGGAACTTCGTATTTGGGAATCCATTTGCCCCTGTGATCTGCCTGTGGAGGGAGAATCCACTTCAACACTAAGTCACATGCCTGAAAGCTCCGCGGGTGCACCTTCTGATCAAAAGCTTTCTTCATCCTGCTTTGATACAAACGAACTTATACAATGGATGCCAATCTCTTTTCGTCCATCTGGATGAGTTGATTCAATCTGTTTCTCACCCATTATGCCTCATTAAGTTGGACGTCAACCAAAACTCTCAAAGAAGGAATCTCGACTTCCAATGGCAGGACAACTTCCATACCATACACTAGCGAGAAAGGAGTTGCCCCAGTTACAGTACGTACCAAAGTACGATATCCGTGTAATACAAAAGGCAACATCTCGTGCCAATCCTTATAGGTCACAACCATCTTCTGCACAATCTTCTTGATGTTCTTGTTGGCCACCTCAACAACGCCATCCATCTTCGGACGATAGGGAGAAGAATTGTGATGCTCAATTTTGAAACTCTGGCACAGTTCCTTCATCATCTTGTTATTCAAATTTGAACCATTATCAGTAATGATTCGTTCGGGCACTCCGTAACGACAAATGATGTCCTTCTTGATGAATCTAGCCACGACCTATCTGGTGACGTTGGCGAAAGAAGCTGCTTCAACCCATTTAGTGAAATAATCAATTGCCACTAAGATGAAGCGGTGTCCGTTGGATGCGGTTGGCTCGATCTTACCAATCATATCAATGCCCCACATGGAGAAGGGCCAAGGAGACGCCATGACATTCACAGGACTTGGCGGCACATGCATCTTATCGGCATAAATATGACATTTATGGCATTTATTGGCGTATGTGAAACAATCATACTCCATAGTCAACCAATAGTAGCCTGCCCTCAACAAATTCCATGACATTGCATGTCCGCCTGCATGTGTACCAAAAGCGCCCTCGTGGACCTCTTCCATAAGCAAACCTGCTTCTTTTTCGTGCATGCATCTCAACAGAACCAGATCAAAGTTTCTTCGGTAGAGTACATCATCCTTGTTCAGATAGAAGTTTCTAGACAATCTTCTCAAGGTATTCTTATCCCGACTCGATGCCCCATGAGGATATTCTTGATTCTTGAGAAAGTTTCTGATATCATAATACCATGGCTTCCCATCTGAAGCTTCCTCTATTGCAAATACGAACACTGGCCTATCGAGGCGAGAGGTGACAATTCTCGGAGCGTCGTTCCAATAATTCACCTTATACATCGAGGATAAGGTAGCCAAGGCATCTGCCATATGATTCTCCGCTCTCGGCACATGGTGAAACTCTACTCTGTCAAAGAAAGGTAACAACCTCCTTGCATAGTTCATGTAGGGAATCAATTTAGGTTGATGAGTCTCCCATTCTCCTTTGATCTGATTGACTACCAAAGTTGAATCGCCATAGATATCAAGGTTCTTGATTCTCACACCAATCGCTTCTTCAATGTCCATGATACATGCTTCATATTCAGCTTCGTTATTGGTGCAGGGAAATATTAACCTGGTAGTAAACGGTATGTGCGAACCATGAGAAGTGGTAATGATTGCCCCAATTCCGCTGCCATAAGAGTTAACAACACCGTCAAAAATCATCTGCCATTGGGAACCTAGCTCAAGACCTTCATCAGGTAGCGGCTCATCGCAATCTTTCATTTTCAAGAACATGATATCCTCATCAAGAAATTCAAACTTCATCGGTTGATAATCATCGATTGGTTGCTCTGCGAGATATTCTGACAGAATACTCCCCTTGATAGCCTTCTGAGAGACGTATTGAATGTCGTATTCTGTCAAAACCATCTGCCATCTGGAAATCCTTCCCAAAAGTGCTTGCTTCTCGAACACGTACTTAATCGGATCCATCTTTGAAATCAACATTGTTGTGTGATTCAGCATATATTGCCTTAGGCGTTTGGCGGCCCAAGCAAGTGCACAACACGTCTTTTCTAACATTGAGTATCTAGACTCACAATCTTTGAACTTTTTACTCAAGTAGTAGATGTCATGTTCTTTTCTTCCTGTCTCGTCGTGTTGACCAAAAACACAACCCACAGAGTTCTCAAGAACCATCAAGTACATTATCAATGGTCTTCCAGCCACTGGAGGCATCAGTATCAGAGGCTCCTGCAAATATTCTTTTATTTTTTCAAATGCCTTTTGGCAATTTTCATTCCAGACCACCGCTTGATCTTTCTTTAACAGCTTGAACATTGGTTCACACGTGGCTGTGAGGTGAGATATGAACCTTGCAATGTAGTTCAATCTACCCAAGAAACCACAAACCTCTTTCTCTGTTTTTGGTGCTGGCATTTCCTGTATAGCTTTTATTTTTGCAGGATCGACCTCGATTCCTTTTTCACTGACTATAAACCCCAATAACTTTCTTGATCGTACACCAAAAGTGCATTTGTTCGGATTCAACCTTAGTCTAAATTTCCTTAACCTCTCAAACAGCTTCAATAGATTCACCAAATGTCCTTCCTCCGTTTGTGACTTTGCGATCATGTCATCAACATAAACCTCGATTTCATGATGAATCATATCATGGAACAAAGTCACCATCGCCCACTGATAGGTTGCTTCTGCATTCTTCAATCCAAAAGGAATTACCTTGTAGAAAAAGGTCCCCCACGGCGTGATAAAGGTCGTCTTCTCCATGTCCTCCAGAGCCATCTTGATCTGGTTATACCCGGAGAAACCGTCCACGAAGGAAAACACTGAATACTGAGCAGTATTGTTAACAAGCACATCAATGTGGGGAAGCGGGAAATCGTCTTTCGGGTTCGCTCTATTTAGATCACGGTAATATACACACATCCTTACCTTACCATCCTTCTTAGATACAGGTACGATGTTAGCAACCCACGGTGGGTAATTCGTCACGGCAAGAAATCCGGCGTCCAACTGCTTCTGGACCTCTTCTTTGATCTTAACTGCCATGTCCGGCCTGGTTCTTCTTAGCTTCTGTTTCACAAGTGGGCACTCTTCTCGAAGACGCAAGCGATGAACCACAATATTCGTATCAAGTTCGGGCATATCCTCGTATGACCAAGCAAATACATCTTTATACTCTCGGAGCATTTCTACCAATCTTTGCTTGACATCATCCTCTAATGCAGCCCATATCCTGACTTCCTTTCTATCTTCTTTTTTTCCCAGGTTGACGACTTCAATTTCCTCCTAATGAGGTAGAATAACCTTCTCTTCTTGTTTCAGCAACCTGGCGATATCTTCGGGTAGGTCTTCGTCTTCTTCAATCTCTTCTTCAGCTTGAAAGATTGGATTATCAAAGTCATACTAAGTCATAGACGAGTCTGAGTCGGTGGCATCTGCTATGTGAAACCTGCAATGATGATAATTTGATGCTTAAAATGACATGCAAACAACACAAACCACATTTCCATTTTATTGTTAAAAAAAAAAGAAAAACAAGGATCACAATATTTGAATGCAAAAACGCCCTTTGATTAATGATAAAACAAATGTTCAAAACATAAACAAGGATAAGGCCCTACAGACAAAAACCACTATGCTCCGGGTAGAACATAGGGCTACACATAATCAAAAAACAAGATAATTACTCTTCACGGGTCACTTGGACAATTTCTTCAATAGTCCAGTTGCTCAGGCTTCGGCCGGGCACACATGGCTGAATCCATGCATCCATATCGCAGTCACTGTCACCCTCATCCTCGGACTCAACGTTGATTCGGTCAAATATCACCCCACCACTTCTGAACTGGACCGGTCCTCTGTAGCGTGGAGCACTCTGTGAAAAAGAAGACGACGAGCTGTACCCTAATCCAAACTTATCTTGTTTATTGGGAATGCTCAGCACCTACCCCAACCTTGAGATGATCCAAACTTTACCACAGCTTGCGCTTCTTTGAATGATGACATAACAACCTCAGGAGTTCTGCCCATAACTGGCGCCTTCTCTCTGACCTGTACTATCTCAAACGCTTGACACAAGGTCTCATGTATTTCCCTATCAACTTCCACATACTTGAACGAGGACAAATGGCTAATCATAATGTCCTCCTCACCACAAACGGTGACAATGTTACCCCTCACCATATACATTAATTTCTGATGCAAGGTCGACGTCACTGCCCTTGCCGAGTCAATCCAGGGCCTACCTAACAAGCAACTGTATGCTGGTTGGATATCCATTATGTAGAAGACGACATCAAAAAATTTCGGACCAACTTGGATAGGAAGAGTTACTTCTCCGAACACAGACCTCCTTGTCCCATCAAATGCTCGCACAATCAGATCACTGGGCATGCATATTACTCCCTGGGTGTCAAGCTTCATTAAAGCCTTTTTGGGCAACACATTAAGTGAAGACCCAGTATCCACCAGAACATGAGATAATACCGCTCATCTGCACTCAATGGAAATATGTAGGGCGTGATTGTGGTTTCTTCCTTTAGGTGTCAAGTCCAGATTAGTAAATCCTAATCCATTTCCAGCATTCACATGCGCCACCACTCCTTCCAGTTGGTTTACCGATATCTCTTATGGCACATACGCAGTGTTCAGAATCCTCATAAAGGCATTCCGATGTGCCTCCGAGCACAGTAATAGTGATAAGATTGATAATTTTGACGGGGTTTGTTGTAGATGGTCTACAATCTTGTAATCGCTTTTTCTAATTAGATGCATGAATTCCTCATCGTCTTTCAACAAAGCATCCTTCTCACCCCCTTGAGAACTTTCTTTAACAACAACTTTCCCCTTTCCCTTATCCTGTCTTTCAACATTAGCCTCTGGAGGTGCAAGCACCCTCCCACTTCTCGTCATTCCACCTGTTCCCACCAAATTATCCACCGAATCAGACGTCGTTCCCTTCAACTCTTGTTTCTGGCCGTTACAAAAGACTTCAGCCCCATAATTCCACGGGATCGCTTTAGTGCTTTCATAAGGCACATACCCTACCTTGGTGATTATAACGGTAGTTGACCTCGGCGGTGCAGATATGTTAATGGTTCTAAAAGGAATTGAGATTGTGGCAACCTCATCCTACTCTTGACTAATCACCTTCTTATTTTTCTCTTCACCTATTCTATCAAATTGTAGCACGCCTTCATTAAACTTTGCACATGGTTTTTTAAGTCCTCACATCCCTCAGGATGAGCCAAACAACCTTCACAGTTTTCAATACAGCCTGGAAACAACCCACCCTTCAACAGCCTATTCTTACAACACTCAAAGGAGTTTTCAGCTCTTCAACATTGCTTACCAGATTCAAACTCTCTTCCTCCATAATAGCATTTACCCTAGCTGCTCCATGGTTATGCATAGGATTTTGCACAACATTGGGCGCATCATTTGTAAAATTGATTACCTTACTATCTATAAGATCCTGAACCTTATACTTGAAAGCCTTACAATTGTCTATATGATGGCCGGGAGCACCTGAGTGAAAGTCACATCTAGCATTTGCGTCATACCCTAGGGGTGGCGCGCCAGTCAGAGGTGTCAGCATCCTCTTCTGAACCAATTGCAGTTGCATCAAATGTTGTAACAATTGTGATTATGGCATTGGTGGTGCGTCAAAATGTCTGTTCATTGTCCTCCTACAATCTTGGAACTGCCGCGGAGCGTAATTCTGCTGTTGCTGCTGTTGTTGTGGATGTTGTTGCTGTTGTTGTTGAGGTTGTACTGCTGGAATGGCAATACTCGCAATTTGAGGTTGTTGTTGATGATATTGATTTCTATTCCTATTTCTGTTGTTACCCCTGTATCCTGAGACTGCATTCGTCTCTCCTTCCCTTTTCTTGTTACCAAAATTCTTCCTACCTCCTCCAGATGAGGACCCCTCTCCCGCTTGGATCTTTCCCAATTTAATCCCATCTTCCACTCGTTCACCAGTGATGATTAAATCTAAAAAGCTACCAGACATATTCCCTACTAACTTCTCGTAGTACACACCAGACAATGTAGCTACAAATAGATCAATAAGCTCTCTCTCCACCATTGGAGTTTGAACCCTTGCATCAAGTTCGCGCCACCTCTGGGCGTACTCATTAAATCCCTCATTACTCTGTTGTGACAAATTCTACAAATGCACACGGTTAGGCGCCAGATCACTATTATATTGATAGTGTCTGACGAAAGCCTCTACCAAATCTCTCCAATTTCTAATGTTGACCGGCTCCAAACCCATATACCACTCCAAGGACGGACCAAACAGGATATCCTGAAAGAAATGCATCAGCAACTTCTCATCATCAGAGTATGCAGACATTTTTCTGTAATACGAACAAAGATGCACCCTGGGACAGGTCGTCCCCTTGTATTTGTCAAAGTCTGGGACTTTGAACTTTGGAGGGATCCTCAGACCTGGGATCAGCCCCAAGTTTGACATGTTCAGACCGAGAGAATTCTGATTTTCAAGGTTCCTCATCTTCTCTTCTATCAGTTTAAACCTTCTGTCTGCATCCGACTGCAGTCCTACTCCCATATCTCCCATGGAGTAAATATCATCTTGCTCGTCCTCCTCCCATTGAGGACCAGCTTTTCCATGTACAACACACGTAGCCCCTGGAACATGTACCCCAGTTTGATTACCTCCGCCCGGAGGGATAACAACTGTTGGAATGGCAGTGGCATGAGGATTGCCATTGTCAGCTGTAGGAGGAACAACAGTAGTCCCTCCATGCAGAACTCCACTTCTGTCAACCCTAGCAATCAGAGGTTGAACGAGTGTTCTCAGCTGTTCCTGACCGTTGGCAACTCCTTGCATCAAGTCTATAAATTACGCCATACGGTCACGGAACTCCTGCAGCTCAAGTTGAATTTGGTCCATGGCCTTTTGTTGATTCCCTCTTGTTGAATAGTGGTGAATGGTGCGGTTTTCAATCCTGAAACAGTGCTGAGAAAACCATGGAAAATAAATAAGGTCAACGGAACCAGAACACCTGCGATGCAATATGAAAAATGATGCAAAATACAGACATGTAAATATGGTTCAGGGGAATCTTCCCCTTGATTCTAGTTCCACAGGAACAATAGGAGAATGAAGATCCAAAAGATGGAGCCACATAACTTCTCTCATAAATAAAATGATAAATAGAGTATCAACATACAACACATCACTAAGGCAAATACAACTGAGTCAACACGACCTCATCCAATAATCCTGGTGATGATCGAAGTACAAAACATCAAAATATAAAAGAGAAAATACATCAAGTGCGACAACGAGTCTGAAACTCCTCCAATAACTCCTTAGTATCAGGGTGATCAGGCCTAGCAATCAATCTATGGATAAGCAACTCTCTCCTGCTGATGGTAGCTTACAAACCTTGAGCATAATCTTCCCAGGTGCCTTCCCCAAATGCATCTTCAAGTTTAGGCCTTTTCATATCTGCTCTCAACTTGTACTCTTCCAACGTATCAAGAGCTTCTCGTAGTTTGCAGTCGCATTCGTAATGACGAGAAGACTCACTTGGATCTTTTTCACTTTTGATTTAGAGTTGAGTCTTTAACTTGACAATCTGTTGATGAAGTCCATCTTCTCTTTCTTTGTTGTTAGTCAGGATAGCATTCCATTGAGCGTTGAACTTGGATATCTCTAAATGTGTTTTCTCTAGTTCCTTCTTCTTAACCTTGAGAATATCACTGACGCTTTTCAAGTATCGACCTACTCGCTCTCGGGCGCGAATCTCTTCTGTCAATTCCCTACCCATCTTGTTCAATATCTCTGTCTGCTTCTTGGATGAGTGGGTGGCCTGATTCTTTTCCCTTCTAAGCTGACTGATTTCCTTCTCCAGTTCTTCGTTCACTCTGCGTAGTTCTTCCTTTTCAGCCCACAGTTGATTGTACTTCTTGACGTCAACTGTCGTTGGTTCTTCAACTACTAGAGGATACAAAGTCTCCCTAACTAGAAATGGTAGCAACAATATTTCAACTCTCTCCTGGATCCATTTCACATATGGTTCATAGGCTCTGCAATCGCTCTTGCCCAAAGAAGATTTTCCTTCACGGTGAATTTTACCCCAAGCTTTTTCCACTTTGATTAAGGTCTCAGTGTCAATTGAACTAGTGAAATACAGAGATTCCTGTATTTCTTCTTCCTTCGGAGGTTCTCTTAGAGCATAACCAAATAGTCTGACTGCGAGAGCAGGGTTATAATTAATGCCCCCCTTTCTCCCAATCAAAGGAACATTGGGGAAACTACCACATATGTAGACAATATCCACCCCTAAAAGGTCTCTGTTAAACCATACAATATTCTCGGAGGTTAAACCCATAAGTCTCTCTGACCAATCAGCAGTGTCAGAGATGTCAACAAAAGGACCAGACTTAGGTAGATTCAAAATAAACCATCTGTACAGGAGAGGCCCACGGCAGGAAACACTCTTCCCTCTTCTGCTCTCATTCTTATAGTGGAAAGAATGATAAACATCTCCTAAGAGTGTTGGCACAGGATTCTTGGAGGCGAAGATATGAAAGGCATCCAAGACAACAAAATCAGGGATATTGGGAAACAATATTATGCCATAGATAGAGAAGGCCAAGATGGCATTGAAGACAATCCAACATCCTTCTTTTGCAAAATGCTGAGCTCTGCTCGCCAAGAAAGGTAATGGGAATCCAAGTACTTCATTCCTCCAACTCATCTTTCCATCTAATTCAGAAACATCCAAGTGAAGAGAATTTGCAAGCTTTGTCAAGTTGGGCTCTGCTTTAGAATGGTAGAAAGGCATATGTTCCAGAACTGGGATTCCTAGCAGCATAGAAAATTCTTCCAAAGTAGGCATTAATACATATCCTGGGAAAGTGAAACATCGCAGCTGAGGATCATAGAACTGAAGCAATGTATGAAGACCTCCTAACTCAAACAACGAAGCTTTGCAGACATAACTCATAATCTTCCCATAGCCTTTCTTCAAATCCTCCATCACACTGTGATCAGCTGCAAAGATTAGACTGAGCAAGGACCCTATATCTGGTGTTGGAAGCTTGTACACTACTGTTCTCTTCAAGTTGGGCTTCATGCTGACAGTGGATTAGATTACTAGAATCAAGAAGAAAATATGCACCTGAGACACAAATACATGTCAATGTTAAAATGAAAATGAGTATGCAAATGCAACAGGGGATCAAGATTGTTGTGCTGCTGACTGAGATGAACCAGCGCTTCGCTTTGGCGAGAAAATAACACAACACTGATATAAGGAACCCACTGTATCAAGGATCAAAAATTCACACTGACGAGAAAACCGGGTAGGTTGAAGGCCAAGGTTTCCTGTATAACCCTCCCATTCACAGGTATGGACCTATCCCTAATAAGGTTCGGCATCCTATGCGGTCGTCAGTGTTACAGACTTTCGAGAAACGATGATATGTTCACCATTTCTGGTTTGGTATCATAGTCTAACGAAGCGGCCTCACTTAGTTGACTCCCAAGTGAACGGTCCCCAGAGTCGACAATCCTCAGATCCAACATCCTCTCAACTGTCCGAAATAGACTGGAAAGATAGTCATCAAAGAGAATCTCGTCTGAGCGCAAATTTCATGAGGACTAGTGCATGCTGCCATACAGGTCCTCACTACTTTCCAATCTAATGATATGGTTGTACTCAAGCCTGGGTTTTGGCTCATCACACAATGGAACAATCCCACCCAACAACACAGCAATATGATAACAATATGCGGAAAGTAAAATGCAAAATTTAATAAAGTACAAATGCAACACGTATACACATATATACACACCCAAAGATAAAACACACAAGCGCTAGGATTGACTCACATAGGGGATGGGAAGAGTCCCCAGCAGAGTCGCCAGCTGTCGCATCGCTGCGAAGAAGGGCCGACAAAGACAAAAGAGTTGCCACCATTCGTTATTTATCCCAAAAGAGGGAAAGGAAACTGACCGGTAAATTAGTAAGTGTACGAATTGTACCGATATAATAATAAGGGAAAATTCCCCGAATATCGATCTCGCGGACTGCGTATGAACACAAGTTCTATAATAATGCAATTGAACAAAAAGTCATAGGAGTTTTGGTTTGTTTCTTTAGAATTATCAAGCCAAAAGGCAAAAGCAGTAAAATAAAGGTTTTAAACAGTTATGAGAAGCATGCTAGGGTAGGGTGTATGAAAAGCCTTGTAATAACCACAATCCTTAGTTTTCAGAAATCACTGCTCAATTCAATCGTTACCGGTTTTAAAGATTAGTTGACTCTAATTCCTTAGCAGACAACCCTTTGGTATTCTTCCTATGCCCCAATTCCTTGGCGGTATAGGAACAATCCCAAGCAATATATTTTATCTAAAACATTACGGTTACTATAGGGTATCCCCATTCTTAGGCAATATCTACAATAGTATTATCGTATAAACACGTTAACGATCGTTTTTCCAAACCTAAGGTTAACCATAAATCAAATCCTTATTTGTAAAATAAGAAAAGCCATAAGAAAATTATACAATAACAACGATGATTAGAAAGCAGTGAAATCCATTATTCAAAGGAAACAAGGTCATTACAGAGTCAATTCAGGGACACCCCCTAGCATTGGGGGGTTTAGCTACTCATAATAATATAGATAAAATCAACAATAAGATTAAACATTACAAGATAATCGGTTGCTTTGATCTTCAATCGCTTCCGCTCATGAGGACCTTCAGTTTCCCAACACCTTGATTGCTCCAATCTTTCTCGTGAAATTTCTTTCTCTCCAAAAGTCCCCTTTTTTCATTCACGATCCGTCTAATATATCAAAAATTCAAATTACAATGCGAGATGTCCAAACTGCCCTCCGAGATAGCACAGTCAGCATAAAACGCAAAATATAAAGATTTTAGCTTCAGTAGCCCTGACACGGGCACCCGTGTCAGGCTGCTGACTCATGGATTAATTTCTTCATCATCAGGGGCCCTGACATGGGCCGTGTCATGGGACACGAGCACCCGTGTCAGGCTGCTGGTTCTTGGGCTGGCTCTTCAACTTCGTGACCTTCTGAGCCCTTCCTGACACGGGCCGTGTCATGGGACACGGGCGGCCGTGTCAGGCTCTTGGTCCACCTCAAAAATCTTCCAAATCTTTGCCATTTTCCCTGGTTTTCGCTCTGCTTCTCCTTTATTGCTTACCTGAACCTAGAGACAGTGAAAATACCAAATCGACGCGTAAAATGTGATACAAACACATAAAATGCGACAAGATAAAACAAATGATTAACATAAACAAATGTTAAAATAACGTGTAAAAACCACCGATCAAACTCCCCCAAACTTAAACCATTGCTTGACCTCAAGCAAAATACTTGGATAAAAATTTTCAAATCAAACAACACATCCAGTGAAGGGCTCAGGGTACAAGGCGTGCCAATACTCATACGTGAGTCTTAGTTCTGATCGGCTCAAACCAGCTCTCTCAGTACTCATCCGTCAACGAAGGCATTACTTAAACACAAACCGCAGTAAAACCACAGACCCAAATCCCCCTTTCAGCCACCTCTCCAACTATGCTTTGGGCTTAAGTCTTTTCTTCGATTTTCTACCCTTTTCATTCGGATAATCAGATTAAGGCATGTATAATTTTTCTCGAGACTTTTTCCGTGGCACCTTTATTCTTTTTCTCACTCACTGGTGTTTATAAGTCCACTTTGGGACGACTATAGAGATTCAACCGTTGTTAGGCTAAATAACCGGGTGAGGGTTACCCAACTTAGAAGGACAGGTTGACTTTACCGTCATTATTCAAAAATGTTTTGGTGCCACAAGTCATTCTCAAAATCAATATATACAATTATTTCAATCATGTCGGACTATCACAATGAACTAATCGGGGAATACTTCTCAAATCCAAGTACTATGGCACAAATCTACACGTTGGACTCGTTTCCTTACTCCGGGGAACCTAGGGTGTTCAATTTATACCTCAATTTCCAAACTTTCCCAAGTTCCTTAGTTCAAACTCCTCCTCCCTTAAACTCTAAATACTTTCTTGACTACCTTACACACTTAACCTTCACAAGAAATTTTTTTTATGGTCTTCCTATGGGGCGAATTCGACGTAATTTTTACCGAACATAAATAAAAAGGTACTTAAATTGAAAATTCAAAACGGTAAAACCTCCCCCAAACTTGAACTGAACATTGTCTCAATGTTCAAGAACAAGAGAAGACGAGGTGTACTCACAAAGATCCTCACAGAGGGGTCGACAGGTAATGCAACAACTCTTTACTGCTTCCACGCTTTCCCTTGCAAACTCTCGTTTATTCCTGCGAAAACAATGACCACAAAAAGAAACAATATCAATACTTAAAATCCGTGGGTTGCCTCCCACGCAACGCTTCGTTTAACGTCGCATGGCTCGACAGTCGACTCCTCATTGTTTTGGGGGGTACTTTAAGTTCCAAACTTTATTGCTTGACTTCTTCACCATAGAATTTTTGTTAGGCTCTGAGATATGCACAACTTGAAGTGGTTTTGATCGTTCTCCCTTCTTAATTGTGTTGATCTTTCCAACCGAAGGTTTGACCTCTTTCTCCTTACCTTTCTTCTTCACCTCCATAGTCTTTAAAGTGATTTTGTCATCAAAAGATTTCAAAGTCATCGTACCTGTTTCCACATCAATATTGCACCAACTAGTAACCAAGAACAGCCGACCAGGTATGATCGAAGTCTCTTCATCTTCTAGAATATCCATGATTTGAAAGCCAATTGGAAAGGTGAATTTATCGA
>CAWUDS030003745.1:0-41366 GCA_963859935.3 Lathyrus sativus | reverse complement strand
AAATACAGCGAACTGCAATCATATAGTAAAAATAACATCATTCTATCAAGCAAAATAAACCACATGGGCAAGGGAGAAAGGCTATACCGAATACCCGCAAGCAAAGCCATACAGTAACAGTACAAGCAGAGGGAGCAACTCAACCTCTAGTGCAGTCATGCTCCTAGATTAAAGCTACTCTAGATATGGACTTATTCTAATGCATCAAGCAAGTCAAACAAGGCACACCAATACAGAAAAGAAACAAGGAAGAAAGCAGATCAACTCCTCTCTCAACTCCAAGCTTCAGCTCTTCTAACAGCAACTCAGTCTTCAGACTTCCATCACTCTTGACAAATATTAATTTGCTTCTCTAGGTTTCAACCCTTCAACATAAGTTTCAACTTATTCTCTTCTTCAAGCTTCAGCTTTCCTTAATCAGTTCCACCTTCAGGCTTCACTCTTAACCACAAGCATCAACTTGATTCCTTCAGGATCTTCAGGCTTCAAAGTAAGTATCAACTTAATCTTTGACCTTCAAGCTTCAGCTCTTCAGGGTAGTCTCAATTGCTTAGAAGTGTCAACTTCATCCTTCAATCTTTACTGGATCTTCATTGGGTCCTCAAGTATCAACTTGCTCTTGTCCTTGCTCTTCAAGCTTCAGCTGAAATGGCAATGCTCAAGGAATCATCCTCTTCCATACTCTGCAATGAATTCTTCATCTTCACTCTCAAGCTCAACATCTCTCAAGATACTCAAACCAGAGGAAATCACTTAACTAGATAAGCTGGGGTGTTAAACTGCTTATTGACCACCAAAGGTGACCTATAAGGGTTCAACATCAAAAGAAGGGTTCCCTCAAAGGTTCTACCTCCTAGGTACCATCACTTATCCCTCCAAAGGAGGGAGGTGAATACCATGGAAGGACCTTGAATCATGGGGAAGAATGGAGGTGAAAGATACCATCCATGTTTTGGAAAGAACTTAACTAGGTCTAAACTCTTCCTAATTCCTAACCCTAAAACAATAACAAAACAAACAAGGCCTCAAGCTCTCAAGCTCCTTCTTCAATCTCCAAGTCTTCTACTATGCTCCTCCATGCTCCTCAAAGCAAGACCAAGCCCACCAAGCCAAGCAAACAAAAACACAAGCCCACAAGGGCAACACAAACAACAATCAACTACAAAAATCAATTAAAAATAGTATACTATCATATTAAAATCTAATATAATTTCTAGGGGATCCTATATACCTACCCTTAACACCCTATATGCCCCACTATCTAACTTGACCTAGAAACCCAAAATTCTAGTACTATTGTGGACCTATGTTAAGGATTGACCTAAATCTACACAACCTAAAGTCATCTAAGCAAAACTAATCAAAAATTGATCACAAAATTATGGAATAAATCCAGAGGGGAGCTAAAGTCCTAATCTAACTATCCTAAAAATAATTGCCTAAAAATTTAAAGGGAACTAGCTAAACAAAATTCTACAAGTCTATACATCAACATAAAAGGAATTAAAATGCTATTAAAAGAGAAAATACACAAAAAATATTAAAAATGCATGAAATGCAAATATTATGGTTTTATAATTTTCTAGACATTAACATGAAACGGGAGAAAAAATCCCCATGCAAAAATCATCAATTTTCTATTTATTATGATTTTTCAAAGGTTAATAAAAAATGGAGAAAAAGAAATTAAAATGAGAAATGCTTGGTGTGAATAGCAACTATAGACAGTTCATTTTCCAGATGGGCTCAAAATGGGGGTACAATTAGTAAGGTGCGCTAGGCCCAGTTTTCATCAGAAATTAATTCACAAATTATAAAGAAAAAGAAAAAGAGACGGTGCAAAGAGTAACAAAACCAGTTCAAAACAATCATGGGCCATGACTAGGGGGTGTGGTTATCAATTGAGCCCAATCTCCCTTTTAATGAAACGACGCGTTTTGGGTGTCTTCAGAATTTCCCTCTTCAAGCGAAATTGAATCTCAGTCGTGGGATCTCCCCTCAGTCAATGGGTCTTCGCCTCATCCAACGGCCATCTCATCATCTTCTTCCTCCAGCTAGGGTTCAAAATGAGGAAGCCATGGAAACAGAGCTCCATAGTGAATCTTCACCCAACTCGTATCACCTCAATTCTCCATGAAAAATTAAGATTCAAAACCCTAACTTGTTCTAAATTCCATGCTGATCACAACCATGGCATCAAAATCAATTGAATCATCCTAAATCTCCAAACCCGATCCAAGATCAAAGATATGCTCAAACTTCAATTCTAACAATTCTTGCAATTAATTACCTCAGAATGATCACCACCTCACACTAGTTAATTCTTAATATCAAATTCATGCTATAGCTCACTATATCTCATGTTCTTGGTCAAAACAAAAATGGTGTCATCAACTGAAACCTCACCAATTGATCTCAAACTTCCCAGAATCCAACACCTAATTGTCTCTAACCGTTCTATCCTAACAATTCTGCCTAATTATGCTTAAATCATGGTGTAGAAGAAAGTTTACTAACCTGTCAAATCTTGAACACCAGATAGGGTAATCCTCCACTTCAAGCTCTCAAATTCTTCAGAATCAATCCTTGAATGATGATAAAGCTTCTGTTTGCAAAAGATTGGGCCAAGAAAGCTTGAATCTCCAAACCCGATTGTGACTTGCAACCTTCAAAATCCAAGTGCTATCTCTTCAATTCTCCATGGTTTTGCCTTCAATTTGGTCTACACAGCTTCAGTGTGATCAATGGAATGTGTTTGGATTGAAAGAAGGAATGGAAATGGATCAGAATGTGGAATTTGATTTCAACTTGCAATGGAAGCAATTGAAATGGCTATCTCACTCTTCTCTCTAATCTCTCACCAACCTTGCATCTGAGCAAGTTCTATACACTATATAGAATGCATTGGACCTCTCTAGAACCATCTGGAATCATCCAATGAGAATTTGGAATTCTCATGTCATGAGTTTATGACTTCATCTCATCTCATGCATCATCTCATGCCAAGCCTCTTTCAGCCCTTGTAAATGACTTGAAAATCTCCCTAGATGAGATATGGGATGTGTTAAGATACTTAGCAAGCTTGTACATTGCCTTTCCTTGTGTTTTGCATTTGTTCCTTAAGATGCAAGCAACCATTTTCCAAAGCAACCCCATGATCTAAACCTCAAATCAAAAAAGTGGCTGAACCATTGTTTCTAAAATGTTCTTTGGAGTCAAAATGACCTATCATATGCCATGGTTTGGATGTGTAACTTGGAAATTCCAATTTCTAACTTCAACTTATTTAACTTATGCCTCCATTTTAGGTCATTTTTATCACTTTTTGCTACAAGCCTTTTCAATATCTCATGACCTCCCTACTAGCCTTAAAACATCATTCTAAGAAAGTTTGATGTTGAAGATTTTTCCATTTGAAGCTTGGAAATAGGAGTTATGGCCTTATGCTTGAAATGACCTATAATCTCCAAATGACCAAAATGCCCTTGACTTGTCAAAGCCATAACTTGAGTTCTACAAATCCTATCAAGGACTTATAGTACTCTCTAGAAAGCTAAGAAGATGAGGAACAACATTCATGTTGACCAAAAGTTCATAGGAATCATCCTTCTTGGGCAAAAGTTGGATGCAAGTTGGGTGACCTTCAAGGACCCAGATTCACATACCTCAGATGACCTGTAACTTGTCAAGGTCATAACTTGAGCTCTACAAATCCTATCAAGGACTTCTAGTACTCAAATTAAATCTAAGATCAAGCTCTACAACATTCATGTTGGGGGTAAGATGAGATGACAGTCACATCTTGAGCTAAACTGCCTTGAAGATAGGAATCAAACTAGGGGATTTTACACTGTCAAGCCTTAGAAACCCTAGCTTGAAACTTCTCAAACTCCTCAATCATGATGAGTTGACCTTGGAATCATCCTTATAGCATCTCAACGCATCAATCCATGATCACATGGCTCTTGGATTAGGTCTCAACCCTCTCCAAATCATCAGTTGACCTAGGGTTGACCCAGCCAAACCCTAATTGCACCACTCATGGCTGAGTCTTCTTATTCTTGTACAATGACCTGTCTAGGCCTCAAAGTGATCTCTAACACTTCTCATGAGATCTCTCAAGATATCAATTCTAACCTCATGGCTTCAGAATCATCTGAGGAGCTCCCACAACTCTCAAGTTAGGAGACACACATCCTTGGTTTCAACCAATCTCTCTGAGGATCTCTTAACTTCTCTGACAAAGATATCAACCCTTGAACACTTGAATAACCTTCTGGATAGCTTCAAAGTCTTGATTGGTACTCTTGATTGGTACTCATACCTCTTGATGAACACAAGCTAGGTAAATAAATGTTGGTCAAATTTTGGGGTGCAACAGAGATTAGTGGTGGGTGTGCTTGCTTTGCTCGTACTAGCTCACCATGAAATTCACGCTCGGACGAGATTCTCTTAGACAACTTTATTTATGGCCCTTTGGGCTCGAGGGAATTTTGGATTTGAGGGTTGTCGACTCTGGGGACCGATCATTTGTGAGTCATCTAAGTGAGGCCTCTTCAGGAGACGATGATGCCAAACCAGAAATGGTGAACATATCATCATTTCTTGAAAGTCTGTGACGCTGACAAACGCATAGGATGCCGAACCTTTGTTTGTGGATAGGTCCATACCTGCGAGGGGGATTGGGTTATGCAGGAAACCTTAGCTTTTAGAATACTCGGTTCTTTGCAAGTGTGAATCTGTTTATCAGTGGGTCCTGTTATCGGTACTTTGTTCTTGCTAAGGCGAAGCTCTGGTTTTTCTCGACCGACAGCACAACAGTCTTGATCCCTTGTTTGCATTTGCATTTGCATTTTCATCTGCATATCATTAACATGTATTTGTGTTGCAGGTGCATATTTCTCCTTCGATTATGGTGATCTTATTCTCTCCTTGCTGATATGGATTCTTTGAAGAGAACTGTGGTTGACAAGGCTCGATAGTTTGCTAAGGATGGTTGCTGGGTTGCATTTAGTGCTATTCTCGCTCTCTATATATACGACATTGTTTTGTTTCCTAATCTTCCAGACTTTGTAGATTTGGATACATTTTATACACTGGCCTCGAGAAACCCAGTGCCTACTCTTCTCAGAGACGTTTATCATTCTGTGCATTACAAGAATGAGAAACGAAGGGGTAAGAATGTAGCTTGTTGTGTTCCTCTATTGTATGCTTCATTTGCTAGTCATATGCCTAAGACGAATCCATTTGTGGCTACTACTAGTACTTCCAAATGGTCGGAGAGATTGATGGGATTATCTGCAGAGAATATTGTTTAGTTTGATCGAGACATGCTGGGTACAAATATTGTTTATAGTTGTGGAGGCTTTCCTAATGTTCCTTTGATCAGAAGGAAAGCTTGCATCAACTATAACCCTTCTTTATTGGTGAGACAGTTTGGGTATGCATTGAGAGAGCCTCCTAGAGAAGAGGAGATACAAGAATCTTTGTATCTTACTGGCTTATTGGAGGGCGAGTCTCTGAGAACACTTGAGCATGCATGGAATAACATCTGTCGGAAAGGGAAGTTAGCTTTGGGGAAGAGTAACAGTCGAGCGTATGACCCTTACTTGACTTGGATTCATGATAGAGTTGCGAAGTTCTTGATGCCATTCCCTGCCGTTGCACCATTGTATCCTTTCATGATCGAGGAACCCACTACTGTAGATATCCAGAAATACAATCAGGTATTGGCGGAGAAGGAAGGGCTGAGAAAAGCGAATGGAGAATTGGAGAAAGAGATTATCCAGCTTCGCAGTGAGAAGATAGATGCAGTTCATTCTTTCAGGAGGCAAATCGAGCTTGTGAACAAGCTGGGTACTGATTTGACTAAGGAGACTAAGGACAGACAGCGCGCAGGCCGAGACTTGAATGCCACTTATAGTAATCTTGCTACTAAGAAGGAGGAGTTGGATAAGGCTTACTCGAGGATCTCCAAGTTTGAGTCGATATGGAATGCCACGCTCACTAACAACAAGGAGCGCGAAGACAAGTTAAAACTTCAGATCAGCAAGCTGAAGGCTCAGCTTAATGCCAAAGATGGAGAGATTGCAGCAGAATCATCACGTAGACGAGACAGCGAGTGCAGGTTGAATGAAGCGATCGTGAACTTGAAGGATCTCAAGTTGAGAGCTGGTTCCAAGCGACGTAGACTCGAGGCATGTTTCAGGGAGAGAGCTTTGGAGGATCACGTTGATAGCCTACAGCAGACCGTGAGTCAGCAGGATTTGCTTATCCAGGGGTTACTTGCCAAGCCGGATCATCCAGAGACGTTGAGGCTGTTAGAGGACTTCCGATCATGTCATCCTGCTTGACCTGTTTTGTCTATTTCTGTTATAGTTTTTGCTGTTTATTTGTCGTGTTTGACCATCGCCAGGCTTGTTGGCCGAGGTCTTTTCCTTATTTGTACTCAGTTTGAGTTTGTACTTTGCCTGATGGCTTTTTGATCTATATATGAGGAGTTGGTATTCTATGCTTGTCCGCAGGTTCTCTATTGTTATATTTTCCTGGAAACTGGAATCGAGGGGGAAATATCCCTGTTGCATAAATACATGTCTGCATTTTAGCATTTTTCTCGCATTTGCAGGTGCACCGGAACGGTTAACCTTATTTTCTCTTGTGGTTTACTAGTATTTCAGGATTGCTAATGTGACAACTCACCGGTACGGTACCAGAGGAAACCAGAAAAGGCTGATGGATCAGATGCAGGTAAAAATGCAAGAGATGGGAGATCGTATGGCACAGCTGATGGAGGTCATGCAAGGGGTTGCTAGTGGTCAGGCTCAACTTCAGACTTTGGTGCAACCTCTGATTGCGCGGGTTGATAGTGATGGTGTGCTACACGGTGGGATTGCTTCTAACCCTCCTCACCTTGAAACTCCTCGGGTAGATAATTCCATGCCAACTTTAGTCATCCCCACTGCTGGAGGGGGTGGTCATGCTGTTGGTGCTGGAAATGCGGCAGGTTTTAATCATGCTGGCTTTGCTAATGGTGGTAATGGTAACGGAAATGGCTATGGTTTTGGTCTCGACACTACAGGTGCTATACATGGTAGTTTGGACCACACTTAGAATGAGGATAAGCAGGAAGATGTGTTTTCTCCAAGAATTGTGAATGCTGAAATACCTTCTGAGGCTGACAGAAGGATTAAGACGATCGAACAGAAGATGAAGTCGCTTGAATGCCAAAACTCGATGGGGTTGGATATGTCTAATCTGGGGTTGATTCCAGGCTTGAGGGTGCCTCCAAAGTTTAAGGTCCCGGATTTCGATAAGTATAAGGGTACCACTTTCCCTAGGGTTCATTTGAGGTCTTATTATCGCAAGTTGTCTGTGCATTCTGATGACGAGAAGCTCTTGATGCATTTCTTCCAAGATAGCTTATCTGGACCATCGCTGGAATGGTATATGAGCTTAGAGCCCGCTAATGTCCGTAGCTGGAGAGACCTAGCTGAAGCTTTTGTAAGGCACTATCAGTACAACAGTGACCTTGCTCCGAATAGAGTCCAACTGTAGAATCTTTCTCAGAAGAGCAGTGAATGCTTTAAAGATTATGCCTAGAGGTGGCGAGAGCTTGCTGCTAGGGTACAACCACTAATGGTAGAACGGGAACTTGTGGATATGTTTGTTGCTACCCTGCTAGGAGTGTATTATGAGAAACTCATCTGCAATATGTCTGGAAGCTTTTCTGATCTGATTATCACCGGTAAAAGGGTGGAGAATGGAATTAAGATAGGAAAGATCAACGCTGGAGAAGGATCCACATCTGGAGGAGGAAACAAGAAAGTGTTTGTAAACAAAAGGCGAGAGGGAGATACTAATGTTGTATCCAGTTCAAGGGGAAGAAATAGAGGTCAGAATAGCCAGCATCAGCAGATTGCTAGCATCACTATTCCAGCAGTTCAACAACCACAACAACAACAACTACAACGATCGCAACAAAATCAACAGGGGTATGAAAGATACCAAGATAGAGGTCGGGTAGCAAATAGGCATTTTGATGCGCCTCCTATGCCTTACTCTCAGTTATTGCAGGCTTTGCTACAACTACAATTGATTCAGAAAAGGACTTTGGCTCCTTTGACTGGACAACCTCCACCTGGGTACAATGCAAATGCTCGTTGTGAATTTCATTCGGGTGCTCCAGGACATAATATAAACAACTATAAAGCCTTCAAACATAAAGTGCAAGATATGATTGACAGTAAGGCTATCAATTTTTCTAATGATGTTCCCAACATGGTGCAGAATCCTATGCCGAATCACGGGAAGGCTGGGGTTAATGCAATTGTAGAGGAAGAGGTATTGAACTTGGTGACCAATGTTGATGAACTGAAAACACCCTTAAGCTTTGTGAAAGCCAGATTGCTCAAGGGAGGTGTCTTCCCGGGCTGTGCTAAGGACTGTTTTAAATGTTCTGCTAATCCTGAGAGAGGATGTGGACTATTTAAAAGTTGTATTCAGGAGATGATAGATGACTGGGTTTTACAATTTGACCGCTCTGTTGGGAAAGATTCTGAGGATTTAATGGCTGAAGAAAAGGATAAGATTGCAACAATCTACATCCCTTATAGGACTGTTACTATCTACGCTCTGAAGCCGCCAACGATAACTATCACCAAAGCAGGTCCTATGCCGTTTGAGAGCACTAAGGCCGTTCCGTGGAACTACGGAGCCGAAGTGTATTGGAATGGGCAGAAGATAAACTTGAATGATACCCCTGCAAGTTCAGTTGACAATCTCGTGGGTGCAGGAGGTATTACTCGCAGTGGTCGAGTCTTTTCGTCGCCTGAGGCGATTGCTGATAAGGTGGACAAGGGGAAAAGATCGGTAGTGGAGGAGACTTCTCAATTGAGGGAAAGAGAATTTTTGTTGAAAGATACGGAGGAATTCATGAGGCTGATTCGGAAAAGCGACTACAAGATAGTCGATCACTTGCAGCAAACTCCGTCCAAAATATCCATACTGTCGTTGCTCCTTTGCTCAGAGGCGCATAGGAATGCATTGTTGTGGATACTAAACACTGCTTACGTGCCGTAGGAAATTTCAGTCAATCATCTGGAAGGAGTGGTGGCGCACGTAAACGCAAGCAATGGCTTAGGCTTTACGAACCTGGATTTGACACCCAGAGGCAGAAATCACAATTGTGCGCTGCACATATCTTGGGAATGCCGAGGGACTGTCATGTCTCACGTGCTTATGGATACGGGATCTTCTTTAAACGTGCTTCCCAAGAAGGCCCTGATGAAGTTGGATATGAAGGGGTTGGTTTGCACACCAAGTGATCTGGTGGTGCATGCGTTTGACGGAACCCGAAGATCCGTGTTTGGGGAGGTAACTTTTCCAATTCAGGTTGAACCTGAAGTCTTTGATGCTGTGTTTTACATCATGGATATCCAGCCGGTCTACAGTTGTTTACTAGTCGCCCTTGGATTCATTCAACTGGGGCTGTTACATCAACTCTGCATCAGAAGCTGAAATACATGGTTGGCGATAGCGTTGTTACGGTATGCGGAGAGGAAGATATTATGATCATCCATTTATCATCCTTTAAGTATGTTGAAGTGGATGGAAAGATCCATGGAACCCTTTGCCAAGCCTTCGAAGCGGTCAAGACTAAAGATAAGTCTCCAGTTGTGAGTAAAGAGCACGAGGTGGCTATGTCTTCTTTTAAAGAAGCACAGGCTGTGGTGCAAGCTGGTTCAGCCCAAGGCTGGGGGGAGGTGATTGATATACCGCAGAAGCAAGACAAATTCGGTCTAGGGTACCGCCCGTCATCTTTACAAAGCACGCTGAAGTTCAAGGGGCCAATCAGGTTTACTAGCGGAGGTGTCTTCTTTGAACAGATCAGTGCCATTTCTGATGATGAAGCTGGAGAAAGTGACTGTGACATGGATTCCTGGATCAAGCCATGTATTCCGGGACAAAGCCTACGCAACTGGTCAATTGAAGAATTCATTCAAGTGACGACCGAACAGTAATGCTTTGTTTTTCCAGTTATTGTACTACCCTATGTCCTACCCGGGGCATAGTGGTATTTTATTTCAGGGCCTTACTTGTTTATGTCTGAACATTGTTTATCAATTAATCAAAGGGCGTTTTCTCATTCAAACTTTGTGATCTCTGTTTTTCTTATTTTCACTTTGCACAATAAAATGGCCACGTGGTTTATATTTGTTTGCAAATTGTTTGAAACATTTAACCATTTTCATTGCAGGATTCCTATTGCAAATGACACCGATCCAGAACCTTCTATGACTCGCTTCGACTTCGATCAACCGATATATCAAGCTGAAGAAGAGATTAATGAGGATGAAGACCTGCTTGAGGAATTAGCCAGACTTTTGAAACAAGAAGAGAAAATCATTCTGCCTCATTAGGAGGAAATTGAGGTCATTAATCTGGGTTCTGAGGAAGTGGTCAGAAATGTTCGGATAGGGGCTGCGCTACAGAGCGACGTCAAGCAAAGACTGATCGAGATGCTTCGAGAGTATAGTGACATCTTTGCTTGGTCGTATGAGGATATGCTTGGGCTTGATACCGACATAGTGGTTCATCGCTTACCGTTGCGCGAGGAATGTCTGCCGGTCAAGCAAAAGATTAGAAGAACAAGACTCGATATGGCGGTAAAAATCAAAGAAGAGGTCCAAAAGCAGTGGGATGCTGGATTTTTAGCCGTGACTACCTACCCTCCGTGGGTCGCCAACATAGTACCTGAACCGAAGAAGGATGGTAAGGTGCGTATGTGTGTTGATTATCGGGATTTGAACAAGGCGAGCCCTAAAGATGACTTCCCGCTCCCTCACATTAACGTATTGGTCGATAATACGACTCAATTTTCGGTGTTTTCCTTCATGGATGGTTTCTCGGGTTATAATCAGATAAAGATGGCACCGGAGGACATGGAGAAAACAACCTTCATTACACCGTGGGGAACGGTCGCGGTGAAAATCGGATACCAAACTATTGATTAGTTTGAATCTTTAATTCATTTTGCAACCGAACTTTGATTTGTCCAAAGGAAGGGATAAAGATCGAAATACCCACAATGCAATGCAAATGCAAGGTTAAGAGAGTTATAGGTTCGGGGGTTGGTTAAACTTAGAGAAGGTACTAGCATCCTAAGTTTCTGTAGTACTCTACAGGAACCTCTTGTTTTATGTTTGTTTATTTCTATGGTTTATCTGCTTAATGGTTAAAAGACCTAGGGGTTTGTTTCTAAGTATACTCGATAAGATGTCGCATCTTATGCCTACATATCCTTACGGGAGTGAAATCAGAGTATTTGTAGTTCCCCTAAAGGGTTTGAGGAGTTCTTTGATTGTGGTCAAAGTTCCTACGGATTTAGGGTAGTTGGTTGATTGATTTTGGGAGAAGAGATGTGTCTTCATTTTAAGAGAGATTTAACCGCCACAAGGTGTAGGAAAATAGTCTTTGCATCGTCTTAAGAAAAGGGCTTAAGTACTCGGATTGTTTGACGAGTATGCCTTTATCTCTCTTAAGGCAAAGTTCCTACGGCTTGATTGTATTGTTGTGGAGTGGAGGTTCTATCTCGGTTAAGATGATTTGGCATCTTTTCTCTATTGTGTTTGAATATTGAATTGAATTGATTGTTTGAATATTGTTGTAGTATTGAGTAAGTTTGTATTGTGCTTATTGTTTTCCTATGTTGTAAAATAAAAGACAAGGTCCTCCTATGGGGTAGGATCTATCCTAGAGATCGACTTGAATGAGATCAAGGATTGAAGGGATAATGATGCAAATGTAAATGCACTACACACGATTGTTGAATCATGTGTAGGATTTTCCTTTGGACGGATGCGATACGGAGATATAAATTGCGATAATTGTAAATGGTTGTAAGGTAAATTGCGGAAAAGTAAACCATACACGTACGCATGAAAGCGCTGAGTGAGTGTGTGAGTTGTGGATAAATAAAAAATGGAAATAATAAAGCATGCGCATGAAAGCGCTAAGTGTACAAGTGTGTTGTGTCGTGGGGTGCACGATTAAGTTGTATTTTACGATGTGAGTTGATTTTTAAGCAGAGTTGATTAAGTTGAATTAGATTGACCTTAAGGCGAGGTTTTTTAAGTAAAATGTTATAATATGCTAGAAAACTTAAAAATGGTTTATTTTAATTTTGGCTATTAAGAGTTGAATTAGGTTAAAAAGAATTTCATTATTTATTTCTAAAGCACTAACTAGGTTTTATTATTAATTATAGATAAATTGGTGAATGTAAATTATTTATAAAAGATTTTATATTATAGTGAATAAATACTATTTGATTAAAAGTTATTAAGTTGATTTAAAAAGTTAATTTAAATTTAATTAGCAAAAAGATTTTAAATGTGAATTAGTAGGGTTTTTAAAAAAGAGTTTTTAATTATTAAGATAAAAGTTTATAAGGGTCGACTAATTGGATTTATTATACAAAAGGTAAAATAATTAATTGTTAAATAAGGTGAATTAATTAAAAGGTAGGTTAATTAAATAATTAAATAAAAAAAGATAAAACTGATTATGATTAATAAAAGGTTGTTAGTTTATTTTAAAAAAGATTTTCAAGCATGAATACAAGCTATTAGTATATGGTTTTTGTTATTAAATAAGTAGAAGTCATCTTAAATTAGGAAATAGTTTTAAAAAAACAAATAATTTTAATTGTCATCAATATTAAACAAAATATGAGTTATTTTAGAAAATAGAGTTTTGGTTATGTTATTGAGAACATGAATAAAATATATTTTATTATATTAAGCTAATAAATTGAGATTATTAATTGAGTGACTAGGATAAATTATTATAGTAATTTAGAGAAATACTTAATAGAAAATGGGAACTGATTAAATAAATAGCAAATTAATTTTTTTTTAAAGGGTTAAATTAACTAAACGAATTTGTTAGCTGGTTTATTAGTTAAAAGCTGATATAAATAAATGAGTTAAATGGCAGGTTAATGGTTAATTAATAGTTTAGTTGAAATTAACGGTTAATTAGGAGGGAAATTAAGAGTTAAGTGGGAAAGGCGTGCGATCTGGTATGGTAGGTTTACGAGGGTGTATGGTGAGGTGCGATCTGAGACCTGTGATCATGGTCTGATAGTGATCGTGTGGGTGCAAAGTGAGGGTACACCGTATGTCTGTGGGTGTATGTACATGATAGCAATAATATAAACAAAAAATTGGAAAAACAACGATAAGTTCTTGATGTGGACGGAGGCTTATTGCGGCGTGCGTGGGCTTGCGATGAAGGGTGATTTCGCGGCTCGCGGTGGACGAAGAGGGCGATTTGTGGTTTTGAAGGTGGTGAGCGATTTGCGGATGGCGCAAGGGTTTGAGGGTTTTAAACGAACACGGAGATAAGTTCTTCTTTAATTCATTCTGCGATTTAGGCTTTCTTCTTTTTTTGAAGTTTGGGATTTTCTGTGGAACTTTCTGTGAATTGTTGTGAGTTTTTGTGTTAAGAATCGAGTTCTGATATCTCCTCCTTCATCTCAATTTCTTGTCTTTTATAGGTACCCGCGGATCCTCTGGGTGCAGGATTGATGGTTGGAATTAAAGCGCTGATCCTTTCTTTCCGTATTTGTCTGCTATGTTCGGTCTCAAAAGACAAAGTGGTAAATTACTTTCTATTCTTAAGGCAACATGCTCTTATCCTGCTTTAGAATGCATTAAACTTGTCTGAGGTTTCAAATTGTGGTTTAATTGTTTGATTGCAGGAGTAAATGCTATTGGCATTCTTGAACTATTTGGATTTTGAACTGTGTCCTGCTATGTTTTTAACTCTGGAGATGCGTTGTTTGCGTCCTTGGGGAGGGTTCTTTGACAGTGATAAATCATCAGGAGATACATCCGTCCCTAGCTCTGCTGATTCAGTTGTTTCAGATTCAACTATGCTTTCACCATGTGCTGTCAAAGTTCCACTATCTGTTTCACTGGGGACAGAAGTGTATTTTGCAGGGTGATACATACTTTCCTCTTCTATAGTCAAACCAAAATCCGGTAGAGTTGTATTTTCCTCAAACTGTTTTCCATGAACGGATAATTCGTTGATTTTCTTGTCATAATATTGCATACCCTCAAACTCCTTTGACACATCCAACCCTGCTAATGTCAATTTTCTTCCTCTTTTCCACTAGGTCTGGTAGCTTCTTCACGAGTCTCTTCAAAAGCATTATCTTTATCTCCAGACTCACTTTGAATCTCACCATAAACAGGTTCCGATGGCAAATTCATGCTGACTGGGTGGAAACGCAAAGTGACCAAACATGAATAAAGCGTTTGATGTCTCAGTTTCATTTGGTGCATATGCATCTTCCTTTTCATCATCCTCCAACTTAACTTTATCAGGACCGGGTGCAGCTGCATAAGTCAACTCAATCATTACCGTGAGAAGCTTTTTCCACTTCATCTTCAGTTCCTGTCATCTTTTGTCGAAGACGATGTGCGTAGAGGGTGGGTGGAAGTTAGAAGCAATATGCAGGATACTAGCTCATGGTAGAAGCGGTAAATAATGCTCCTTGATGCGTATATAGAATGTTAACTTTTCCAATCTCCTTATGCGTGTTTCTTATGTTTACAGGGCCAACGACTGTCAAGGGATTAATGTGGTGGACCTCAATGTAGTAAGGTATGACATCTGCATAATTCCCTGTTGCTTATAGGTTATAGCACGGTTGTTATAAGGTGCGGATAATCCCGTGGTTACGCTTAGTGTAGCTTTGGAATATGAAGCAGCAGCCACCAAGTTCCATTCCATGTATACATATTTCCAAGATTGGTCAATGTTGGTGGATGGTTTGCTCTAAGATTTTACCGAAATTTCTCGTTGTATGTAGGTTGTGCAGACACATTCAGGACGTGCTGATGGAAGCTGAAACTGTTGACGAGTGCGTGCGAGATGGTGCCGGTAATCCACAAGAGGTGAACAGGTAACGACACCCCTGCTGGTGTGCATATGGGTGTTTCGATAGAACATATGTGGTTGACTATATGCTGGTTATTCTGCAGGTGTGGGAATTCCGTGATAACGATGCTGGTAGCCAACAAGTGGTGAACTGGACCTTTAATCATGCATGTTGATGATCTGCGTAGGTTTACTCGCAAGAGAAGAAGGGAACTGTTGTTCAACAAGCTTCCCAGCCTCCCATTTGGTTTTGTCTAACATGTTTTTCACGAGTGATTTCCAAGTTGTTGCTTTGTTAATAAGCTCACCTTTGGCTATTAATCTCTGGTAAAGGCTGACATAAATTGAGATGTGAATTGCAGGAATTCCTTTGGCGATAGCGGGTGAACTAAATCGTCCCCCAAATTGGTTGGAGGGCTGGATAGGTCTGTTGTTGATGGCGTCACCGAGAGTGTCTCCTCTGGCTAGGACCTCGAGTTTTCTTCTTTTATACCTGGCGGCACCGACACCGCGGCCTTCGTCTCTTAGAGTAAGCCTCCAAACTTACTCGTTCAACGAAATTTCGAGCTAACCTTACATTAAAGTATGCTATTAATGAAACATAGCGAGAACAAGGCTTAGTGTGATTAATGACACTGATTTATGCTATTTCGAGAAAGTTTCAAATTCGGTTGCTTGAAGGTTCAATTAGTTGTTGCTTGTCTCTGTTCTTGAATCAAATGTGGTTGTTAACTTCATGCTTTCTTCTTGTTATGCAGGTAATAACTTGTAAAATTGCTTGGAGCATAGTCGGCGCAAAGTAGAAATAGAAAGAGCGCGTCATAGGCGCAAGCTATCACAAATGCGGAATCAAACTTCGAAGTGATGAACCTTTAACTGAAGCTGTTTGAGAAGCGGCAAGCGAACTTGGATTAATATTTTGAGTCCCTGGAGCTATTTTTGGACAGAGTTGTAACCAATCATTCCAACAAGTTTGGCGCCTCCATATCACATTTGTAATTCACAAAGATGTCAACAAGCGTTCGTGTTGCGCTATATTCATGCTCTCCATATAATAAACCGACTCGGTCTCACAAGCTTCTCCAAGTTCAAACGTCGGCGGTTAAAATTTCCTTTGGTGGAATTATGTACTCGTCAAGACCATTATATGTAATGCCCCCTTTTTTAGTGACTAAAACTGTATTGACACTGCATTATTAAATCTTGTATGCGCTGGATTGTGTGAAGTTTAGCATAGGAAGGTTTGAACCTTGAACTTGCTCTATACAGGCTGTTTTGAATTTAAATAATATAAAGCACCTTAATACAATGTCTTCCAATTGAGTGGGGCCCCAACATAGCATATTGGTTTAGTAGTATCCATCATCATCACCTGAATATGGCTAGAGCATTATAAAAACAACGCCTAGACATACCATGCAGCACACGTAGGATCTTGCCATAGTACTCAAAATGACTTTTCCTTTGATGAGCAAACTAAAGACTTAATAGGAGTTTCTTGGTAAACTTTGGTTCAAGATGCACTGGTTGTTTCACCCTCTCAAAATATATCAATTTCCACAATAAACCCATCTCTGATGACCAAAAGATTTGATGACGGTATTGGGCTTAGCATTTTGAAAGCAAAGGCCATTTGTAGTAGTGCAACATGAAGTTTACGCATTTTGGAATTAATATTCTTTCTTTCATCTCAACTGGTATTCAACATGATCTTCAGAGGATAATTTTTTTGATAATTATAGACATAGAGTCTTCATGACTTATGAATCTTCTGCCACAAGTCTACAAAATGAACATAAACTGGGTAAAACTGTTAGTTGTGCATGGATGACGACCTTAGATGATCTGCGATAAAAACATAAAAAAAACGAGGAGGTGGGGTCTTAAGGTAAAAAATTAGGGTGCAACAGATGCCCCTATTTAAGTTACTCCTATTCGGAGATATGGAGATTGAAATCTTCGTCTCGACGAGATAGGAGGGACTTAAATACAAATATTGCACGAATTTTTGGCCATAAGAAGCCACCGAATGCACATGATATGCAATGATATGAGAAATGCAAGACAAACAGTCCTATGGAAACAAGACGCCACAGGGGAAAATTCTAGACACAAAACATGGGAAAAACAGGCTCAACAAAGCGAGACTCCACGGGGAAAAAAATGACAATCACAAAGTGTCTGTAAAATATGTTGTGGAGAATTTGGAAGAGAAACTCCCTGGTGGAATCTGCTGTATATGTCAAGATGTAATTGATTCAAGACATTATCTGTAGAAGTCTACTGCCGAGATTTGTAATTGTAATTGAGAATACTTTTGCCAAAGTATGTACTGTGAAAACCTGTAAGGAATCTACTGCCGAGATTCTGTGTTGAAGTCTGTTGGAGAAATACTTCTGACGAAGTCTTCTGGAAATCTACTGCCGAGATTAACCAGGAACTGTAAGATGTCTACCTACTGCCGAGGTCTTTTGGGAATCTACTGCCGAGATTAACCAGGAACTACCTACTGCCGAGGTCTTCTGGGAATCTACTGCCGAGATTAACCAGGAACTACCTACTACCGAGGTCTACTGGTAATCTATTGCCGAGATTAACCAGGAACTACCTACTGCTGAGGTCTTCTGGAAATCTACTGCCGAGATTAACCAGGAACTACCTACTGCCGAGGTATACTGGTAATCTACTGCCGAGATTAACCAGGAACTACCTACTGCCGAGGTCTACTGGTAATCTACTGCCGAGATTAACCAGGAACTACCTACTGCTGAGGTCTTCTGGAAATCTACTGCCGAGATTAACCAGGAACTACCTACTGCCAAGGTTTACTGGTAATCTACTGCCGAGATTAACCAGGAAATGTAAGATGTTTGAATAATTGTCGTTGTAGACTGTAGTTGTCGTTCGTTGTAGAACTTGTAGATGTTGTTCGTTGTAGAACTTGTAGATGTTGTTCGTTGTAGAACTTGTAGATGTTGTTCGTTGTAGAACTTGTAGATGTAATTTGTAGATTGTAAAACTTCACCGGGGATTTTCGGAAGAGATGTGAGCCGGTTGAATTGTGATGTATGCCTTCTCGAATAAAGGGAGACTACCGTGATAAACTTCCTCGACTTCTTCGGGGAAATGTCACTTGATGGAAATAAACTTGTGCGATGAGCTCACTGGGGAATGCGTTCCTGTTGAGTGTCTTTATCGTAGTTGTAAAGAGTGTGAATTCTCAAATAAAGAGAAATATATGTAAGCTTTTTCATTTACCAAGTTGATAATCACTGGGGATGGACAAACTGTCTTGTGGAGATAAAACCTGATTGAAATGAGTTGCTCGAATAAAGAGCTGCTTGCAGAATTGTTGAGAAAGCCTTGTAATATCTTTGAAGAAATATCATTCTTCAATAGTTATCTTCATAGTGACCCTTTCTTGGGGATCCAAATGCAAAATAAATGCACGCCCAATCCAAATTGAAAAGCCTGGAGGGGTCCACAATATGATTGTCAAGGACCGAAGTTCAATTCAGGAAATAACTGAAGGGAAACGGTCAAGCAAGACTTGACCATTGAGGCATGAACTCAAATGGGATATGTTGAAACAACTGTCTTCCACGAGGATCAATCTTCATGGGGAAAATAGAAATATGACACTCTTTTTGCCTAGGGCTGACAATTCTAATTGAAAGGAGAAGACGCGCCCCACCACTCGGGGATAACCACGATCAAAGTGACAGAACAGCCAAACATAAGGGTGCTAAATGCCCATGCCATGCTATTTACTTATATGCCATGTGTATGCTATGCTAATAAAATAAAAGAACAAAGGCAAACAGAGACGAAATAAACATCTCAGAGCAAACATCCGACCAATCTTCAAAGATAGAAGCACCACTGGGGATGGGTGCAGAACCAAACATGGGACTACAATCCTGTTTTAGGGCTTCAGAAACTTCTCTTGGGGAATGGAGACCATTCCACTTGGGGATGTAACGTCTTGATCTCAATCATCATGTTGGAAATGAGAGTAAGGATCTACTAGGAGTGGCTCAAACTCATGACTGGAGAAAATCCATGAATAAATATACACTCATGGGAGAGATTCTTGCTAGAACTGCAGATGGAAATACCCAAACTGAAGTTTCACAGGGGATAAAATAAATATCCACCTCACTGGAGAAGATTGACGTTGTAGAAGGTCCACTAGGGAGTGAAATATGCCCAATTCATCGGGAAGGTGAAGTTCAAGGAGATTCGTTGAGGATTAAAGTAATACCCACTTCATCGGGGAAGTGAAGTTAAACGGATCACTGGGAATTCTCAGGTTACCAACTAGAGATTTCTTGCATCGAAAAGATTCATCGGAGAAGTGTCATAGCCGCCAGAAATAAAATTTACTGGGGACATGAAGACTGCTGAAAATTTGTATTGAAGACTGTATGGTAGTCGCTATTTGAATAATTTGTTGTGAATGGATAAGATAATCTTTACTTATCAGATGCCCCAAGTCATGTGGTTATGAGAAGAAGTCATTCCAAGAGGATTTTACAGAAAACTGGCGTCCAACTGCCCCAATGTTTTCAAACTCTTGGAGAGATTCGCCGAATCTCGACGTAACTGGCTCTGATTGATGGTATTATAATTGAGTCTTCAAAAATAGCTTTTCAGGTGAAGTTGAATTTGTACAGGACAAACCACTTAGACATAACTTGCCCCAGGTTAACAGAATCTTCAAATTTCAATCAGTGGTGTCTTCACATAATCTTTCTAAGATATCAAGCAAACTTAGCAAGTCAGAAATGTTAATTTCGAAATTGTTAATGCAACACACGTTTGTCTTGAAGTTTTGAACAGAGATATTACGATAACTTGTGACCGAAATCACTAGTTAGGATATGAAATCATTTTATAAAGTCAATCATTAAATTGAGCATAGTTCAAGGAGTCAGGAAACGTTATCTCACTGAGTATGCTTTCGAGGTAACCTTATTTCAATAAGGACTTTTGAAGGTTATATAGAGGATTAGTTCAAGGTTTGTGAAACAAAGGAAATAAGGGTCAAAGTATATTTGCACCCACCCATTTTGAAAGATGTTCACTATTTTGAAAGGTTTTAAGTGTTCAATCCAGCTGACTGAAAATTTCCTGCCCTAGGTTTAAAAACGAGGTTGGAAAGGGTTAAAAAGGATTTAACTTCCTTATGTCTTTTGTGTTTAGGAGGTTTGAAACAATGCCTCACATCATTAGTAGGTTTTATTCGAAAGCATACCACGAGGGGGATCTTGCGTTTTACTTCATCCTCCTCCTTCCAGTTCTTCACCAAAGTGAGAAAAATTGGATAAAGTTGGAATTATAAAAATTATGAAAAAGATTTTAAGAGTGAAACGAATGGATTTCTTCAAGACAAACACTTATTGCACTACTTATTCAAAATCACATGTTCTTACATGCCAATTATGCTTTTAATCAACGAAATGAAAAGTAAACATAAGCAAACACAATAAACAGCTGATGGACCCTTTTCTCAGTATTTTTTGGAGTTTTCACTTATATCAGCGTAACGGTATTCCATTCACGACTGGGATTCCTCCTTTGAAAGTCAGTGTTTCATCATCTATCATTTCTTGAACTTTCTCTTGGAAAACTTTGCATTCTTCAATCGAATGCCCCAACACTCCATCATGAAATTCACAGTTGGTGTTCGAGTTGAACCACGGTGGATGAGACTTCATGATTCTAGTCTTTCTGGGTGTCATCACCGAGTTTCTAGCAAAATGAGACCATAACTGACTGTAAGTCATTGGGATAAGGTCAAACCAGCGAGTTTCCTCTTTCGGAGTATTCAGAGGTGTCTTTTGATTCTGAAACCGTCTTCGAACCTGTCAATTCTGATGATGATCTGGAGAAATTAATCTTCGTTTATGAGGTAGTCGTCGTCTGCGCTGAGCAGGCACTTCATACTGATGTTGAGGATAAGGTTCTGGAACCGGTAGGATTTGAGAAGAATCCCAGACTGCATTAACATCAACGCTTCTTTCATCTAGGGAATCATCAATTGAAAGTTCTTCATTAGCTTGGCCATTCAAATTATCTTGAATTCTTCCACTTTTGAGTGCATTCTCGATGTTTACTCCAACTTCCACAATTTTAGAGAAATCTGATGGCACAACGCCTACCATCCTAACATAATAAGAGTCTGGCAGTGTTCTTAGAAACATTTTGCTTAAATCTTTCTCTGGAAGTGGTGGACGAACTTGGGCTGCCAACTCTTTCCATCGCTGAGCATATTCCCTGAAAGATTCATCATCCTTCTTACTCATTCCTTCTAGTTGATCACTGTCTGGAGCGATATCCAAATTGTAACTGTATTGCTTCACGAAAGCATTGGCTAAGTTTTTCCAAGATTGAATACAGTTCCTTTGTAGCTTCATATACCATATCAAGGATGCCCCAGATAAGCTTTCTTGGAAGCAGTGAATCATCAATTCATCATTGTTAACATAAGCAGCCATCTTTCGACAAAACATTGTCAAATGATATCTTGGACAACTAGTACCCTTGTACACTTCAAAGTCAGGCATCTTGAACTTTGGAGGAATAATTACGCCTGGAACTAGGCATAGGTCACGAGCATCAAGGTTAGATGCATTAGTTTCTTTCACTGTTTTCAATTGTTCTTTAAAACCACATAATTCTTTCTCCATTGCTATAAGTCTAGGATCGTCCATCTTCATCTTAGTACGAATATTCTGAAGATTTGGTACATTCTGTAGAGGCTGGGCAGCTTGAGCAACCAGGTTGTCTTGCACAGGCCGAGGTTGTGTAGGAACATCCACTTGTTGAACATTATCGTCAGAGGGAAGATCAAATAACGGATTAGTCACCACTCTGAAACCAGTCGTAGAATCCATATTCTTTATTCTCTTTACTATCCTTCGGTAATACTTCGAGCTTGGTCAGACGGTCGAGATGTCAGCTGGAAGACAAAGACAGAAGACCGGATGAGCCACAGAAGAGGCGAGACACATGCATATGCAGAATGCTAAATAAATGATGAGAATGCAGAAATGAAAGGTTTCATGGAACTCAAGTTCTTATAAACGTTATAGAATACTAAAGAAAATTCATTTATTGGATTACAAGGGAATATTCTCATAAGAGTCCTGACATAATAGCTGAATAAAAGCTAATACAGCCCTAAGGAAGTCCTTCATCGTATGAGTCGTCAACTTCTAAAGATTAGTTTGATAGAGGAAAATAAATCCTCCATCTCTTCTTTTGCCCTCGTTGGAAGTAAAGGGGGAATTCCTTGTTCACTTGGATCTTCAATGATAATGAGAGTCCTTTGAATTTCTAATGATCCTCCATGATAGGGGAAACTTCTCGTATTTGTCCTTTGAGTTTTCTTCAATCTGAGCTCCTACTTCCTTAGGCCATCCGAGTTAGGACTCTTAAAAGAATATTTTAAAATATTTTCTTTTGTAATCCCTATTGGTTCTATAATGTTTATAGATAAACTAAGAATACCATGAAACCCTACGTAATATGATGCTATATGAATGCAACAAACACAAGTAGGCACATAGAAATATAAGGATAAACAAACAAAGGGGACCCTAGGTTTGCAACGAGCATGGAGCAAAGGAGTACCCATTCCCAAAGGATGTGGACTAAAGGTTATTGTACTTGTGGAGCAAGGTTCTAATAAGGTTCCCAAAGTCATTAGCCCATCTTTCGGATATTATCAACTTCCCAAGTACTCGGGGGTTAATAATATTCTCAAGAGAACTTCTTTTGAGTGTAGCATCGCGTAGCACTATTTCGGGGGGTACCCCCTCATAGTCCCGCACTACATCATAATAAAGGTCAAAGTGGGGTTAAGGTAACTACGGTTCTCAATATCATAGGCTCCAACATCGAATATAGTGCATGTTTTCACGATTAAGGACTTGTTCAACAATACAATTTTTGAGAGGGCCTCAATTGAGCGTGATTTTCAAGTCAGCTTGGTCGGGATTCTACCCCCTATAAGCCTCTTTGAATATATCACTATCCTATCTTAAGTTCACTCAAGTCCGGGTGTAGGACTTTGTCTCACCACTCAAAGGTATCAACCCAAAGAAATAAAGAACACAAACAAGTAAGCAAGTAAACAAGTAAGCAAATAAACGAATATATAAATCAATAAAGAAATAAAACAAGATAGGGAGACCCACTGAGTATCCCCAGTGAAGTCGCCATTTCTGTCGCGGTGAAAATCGGATATCAAACTATTGATTAGTTTGAATCTTTAATTCATTTTGCAACCTAACTTTGATTTGTCCAAAGGAAGGGATAAAGATCGAAATACCCATAATGCAATGCAAATGCAAGGTTAAGAGAGTTATAGGTTCGGGGGTTGGTTAAACTTAGAGAAGGTACTAGCATCCTAAGTTTCTGTAGTACTCTACAGGAACCTCTTGTTTTATGTTTGTTTATTGTTATGGTTTATCTGCTTAATGGTTAAAAGACCTAAGGGTTTGTTTCTAAGTATACTCGATAAGATGTCGCATCTTATGCCTACATATCCTTACGGGAGTGAAATCAGAGTATTTGTAGTTCCCCTAAAGGGTTTGAGGAGTTCTTTGACTGTGGTCAAAGTTCCTACGGGTTTAGGGTAGTTGGTTGATTGATTTTTGGAGAAGAGATGTGTCTTCATTTTAAGAGAGATTTAACCGCCACAAGGTGTAGGAAAATAGTCTTTGCATCGTCTTAAGAAAAGGGCTTAAGTACTCGGATTGTTTGACGAGTATGCCTTTATCTCTCTTAAGGCAAAGTTCCTACGGATTGATTGTATTGTTGTGGAGTGGAGGTTCTATCTCGCTTAAGATGATTTGGCATCTTTTCTCTATTGTGTTTGAATATTGAATTGAATTGATTGTTTGAATATTGTTGTAGTATTGAGTGAGTTTGTATTGTGCTTATTGTTTTCCTATGTTGTAAAATAAAAGACAAGGTCCTCCTATGGGGTAGGATCTATCCTAGAGATCGACTTGAATGAGATCAAGGATCGAGGGGATAATGATGCAAATGTAAATGCACTACATACGATTGTTGAATCATGTGTAGGATTTTCCTTTGGACGGATGCGATACGGAGATATAAATTGCGATAATTGTAAATGGTTGTAAGGTAAATTGCAGAAAAGTAAACCATACACGTACGCATGAAAGCGCTGAGTGAGTGTGTGGGTTGTGGATAAATAAAAAATGGAAATAATAAAGCATGCGCATGAAAGCGCTAAGTGTACAAGTGTGTTGTGTCGTAGGGTGCACGATTAAGTTGTATTTTACGATGTGAGTTGATTTTTAAGCAGAGTTGATTAAGTTGAATTAGATTGACCTTAAGGCGAGGTTTTTTAAGTAAAATGTTATAATATGCTAGAAAACTTAAAAATGGTTTATTTTAATTTTGGCTATTAAGAGTTGAATTAGGTTAAAAAGAATTTCATTATTTATTTCTAAAGCACTAACTAGGTTTTATTATTAATTATAGATAAATTGGTGAATGTAAATTATTTATAAAAGATTTTATATTATAGTGAATAAATACTATTTGATTAAAAGTTATTAAGTTGATTTAAAAAGTTAATTTAAATTTAATTAGCAAAAAGATTTTAAATGTGAATTAGTAGGGTTTTTAAAAAAGAGTTTTTAATTATTAAGATAAAAGTTTATAAGGGTCGACTAATTGGATTTATTATACAAAAGGTAAAATAATTAATTGTTAAATAAGGTGAATTAATTAAAAGGTAGGTTAATTAAATAATTAAATAAAAAAAGATAAAACTGATTATGATTAATAAAAGGTTGTTAGTTTATTTTAAAAAAGATTTTCAAGCATGAATACAAGCTATTAGTATATGGTTTTTGTTATTAAATAAGTAGAAGTCATCTTAAATTAGGAAATAGTTTTAAAAAAACAAATAATTTTAATTGTCATCAATATTAAACAAAATATGAGTTATTTTAGAAAATAGAGTTTTGGTTATGTTATTGAGAACATGAATAAAATATATTTTATTATATTAAGCTAATAAATTGAGATTATTAATTGAGTGACTAGGATAAATTATTATAGTAATTTAGAGAAATACTTAATAGAAAATGGGAACTGATTAAATAAATAGCAAATTAATTTTTTTTTAAAGGGTTAAATTAACTAAACGAATTTGTTAGCTGGTTTATTAGTTAAAAGCTGATATAAATAAATGAGTTAAATGGCAGGTTAATGGTTAATTAATAGTTTAGTTGAAATTAACGGTTAATTAGGAGGGAAATTAAGAGTTAAGTGGGAAAGGCGTGCGATCTGGTATGGTAGGTTTACGAGGGTGTATGGTGAGGTGCGATCTGAGACCTGTGATCGTGGTCTGATAGTGATCGTGTGGGTGCAAAGTGAGGGTACACCGTATGTCTGTGGGTGTATGTACATGATAGCAATAATATAAACAAAAAATTGGAAAAACAACGAAACCCTAATCCCCAATCGCGTTCGCTTCTCTGTCTCCTTTCTTCTCTTCTCTTTCTTGCTTCCGTTATCGTTTCTTCTTCTTTCTCGATCGCCGCTTTCCTCCCTTCGCTCTGAGCTTCTCCTTCCTTCTAATTTCCTGCGTATATTAACAAACAAGCAACTTAAAACATCAGCGAAGATTCTCACATTCAATGTTTTTTAGGTTTTGACGGCAAGCGAGTGATTGATTTGTGGTCCGGGTTGAGGTCTTGATGTGGACGGAGGCTTATTGCGGCGTGCGTGGGCTTGCGATGAAGGGTGATTTCGCGGCTCGCGGTGGACGAAGAGGGCGATTTGTGGTTTTGAAGGTGGTGAGCGATTTGCGGATGGCGCAAGGGTTTGATGGTTTTAAACGAACACGGAGATAAGTTCTTCTTTAATTCATTCTCCGATTTAGGCTTTCTTCTTTTTTTGAAGTTTGGGATTTTCTGTGGAACTTTCTGTGAATTGTTGTGAGTTTTTGTGTTAAGAATCGAGTTCTGATATCTCCTCCTTCATCTCAATTTCTTGTCTTTTATAGGTACCCGCGGATCCTCTGGGTGCAGGATTGATGGTTGGAATTAAAGCGCTGATCCTTTCTTTCCGTATTTGTCTGCTATGTTCGGTCTCAAAAGACAAAGTGGTAAATTACTTTCTATTCTTAAGGCAACATGCTCTTATCCTGCTTTAGAATGCATTAAACTTGTCTGAGGTTTCAAATTGTGGTTTAATTGTTTGATTGCAGGAGTAAATGCTATTGGCATTCTTGAACTATTTGGATTTTGAACCGTGTCCTGCTATGTTTTTAACTCTGGAGATGCGTTGTTTGCGTCCTTGGGGAGGGTTCTTTGACAGTGATAAATCATCAGGAGATACATCCGTCCCTAGCTCTGCTGATTCAGTTGTTTCAGATTCAACTATGCTTTCACCATGTGCTGTCAAAGTTCCACTATCTGTTTCACTGGGGACAGAAGTGTATTTTGCAGGGTGATACATACTTTCCTCTTCTATAGTCAAACCAAAATCCGGTAGAGTTGTATTTTCCTCAAACTGTTTTCCATGAACGGATAATTCGTTGATTTTCTTGTCATAATATTGCATACCCTCAAACTCCTTTGACACATCCAACCCTGCTAATGTCAATTTTCTTCCTCTTTTCCACTAGGTCTGGTAGCTTCTTCACGAGTCTCTTCAAAAGCATTATCTTTATCTCCAGACTCACTTTGAATCTCACCATAAACAGGTTCCGATGGCAAATTCATGCTGACTGGGTGGAAACGCAAAGTGACCAAACATGAATAAAGCGTTTGATGTCTCAGTTTCATTTGGTGCATATGCATCTTCCTTTTCATCATCCTCCAACTTAACTTTATCAGGACCGGGTGCAGCTGCATAAGTCAACTCAATCATTACCGTGAGAAGCTTTTTCCACTTCATCTTTAGTTCCTGTCATCTTTTGTCGAAGACGATGTGCGTAGAGGGTGGGTGGAAGTTAGAAGCAATATGCAGGATACTAGCTCATGGTAGAAGCGGTAAATAATGCTCATTGATGCGTATATAGAATGTTAACTTTTCCAATCTCCTTATGCGTGTTTCTTATGTTTACAGGGCCAACGACTGTCAAGGGATTAATGTGGTGGACCTCAATGTAGTAAGGTATGACATCTGCATAATTCCCTGTTGCTTATAGGTTATAGCACGGTTGTTATAAGGTGCGGATAATCCCGTGGTTACGCTTAGTGTAGCTTTGGAATATGAAGCAGCAGCCACCAAGTTCCATTCCATGTATACATATTTCCAAGATTGGTCAATGTTGGTGGATGGTTTGCTCTAAGATTTTACCGAAATTTCTCGTTGTATGTAGGTTGTGCAGACACGTTCAGGACGTGCTGATGGAAGCTGAAACTGTTGACGAGTGCGTGCGAGATGGTGCCGGTAATCCACAAGAGGTGAACAGGTAACGACACCCCTGCTGGTGTGCATATGGGTGTTTCGATAGAACATATGCGGTTGACTATATGCTGGTTATTCTGCAGGTGTGGGAATTTCGTGATAACGATGCTGGTAGCCAACAAGTGGTGAACTGGACCTTTAATCATGTATGTTGATGATCTGCGTAGGTTTACTCGCAAGAGAAGAAGGGAACTGTTGTTCAACAAGCTTCCCAGCCTCCCATTTGGTTTTGTCTAACATGTTTTTCACGAGTGATTTCCAAGTTGTTGCTTTGTTAATAAGCTCACCTTTGGCTATTAATCTCTGGTAAAGGCTGACATAAATTGAGATGTGAATTGCAGGAATTCCTTTGGCGATAGCGGGTGAACTAAATCGTCCCCCAAATTGGTTGGAGGGCTGGATAGGTCTGTTGTTGATGGCGTCACCGAGAGTGTCTCCTCTGGCTAGGACCTCGAGTTTTCTTCTTTTATACCTGGCGGCACCGACACCGCGGCCTTCGTCTCTTAGAGTAAGCCTCCAAACTTACTCGTTCAACGAAATTTCGAGCTAACCTTACATTAAAGTATGCTATTAATGAAACATAGCGAGAACAAGGCTTAGTGTGATTAATGACACTGATTTATGCTATTTCGAGAAAGTTTCAAATTCG
The DNA here is from genome assembly GCA_963859935.3 of Lathyrus sativus. Lineage (NCBI taxonomy): Eukaryota > Viridiplantae > Streptophyta > Magnoliopsida > Fabales > Fabaceae > Lathyrus > Lathyrus sativus. The sequence continues at coordinate 13,300 of CAWUDS030003745.1, read as the reverse complement.
GTTGCTTGAAGGTTCAATTAGTTGTTGCTTGTCTCTGTTCTTGAATCAAATGTGGTTGTTAACTTAATGCTTTCTTCTTGTTATGCAGGTAATAACTTGTAAAATTGCTTGGAGCATAGTCGGCGCAAAGTAGAAATAGAAAGAGCGCGTCATAGGCGCAAGCTATCACAAATGCGGAATCAAACTTCGAAGTGATGAACCTTAAACTGAAGCTGTTTGAGAAGCGGCAAGCGAACTTGGATTAATATTTTGAGTCCCTGGAGCTATTTTTGGACAGAGTTGTAACCAATCATTCCAACAAGTTTGGCGCCTCCATATCACATTTGTAATTCACAAAGATGTCAACAAGCGTTTGTGTTGCGCTATATTCATGCTCTCCATATAATAAACCGACTCGGTCTCACAAGCTTCTCCAAGTTCAAACGTCGGCGGTTAAAATTTCCTTTGGTGGAATTATGTACTCGTCAAGACCATTATATGTAATTCCCCCTTTTTTAGTGACTAAAACTGTATTGACACTGCATTATTAAATCTTGTATGCGCTGGATTGTGTGAAGTTTAGCATAGGAAGGTTTGAACCTTGAACTTGCTCTATACAGGCTGTTTTGAATTTAAATAATATAAAGCACCTTAATACAATGTCTTCCAATTGAGTGGGGCCCCAACATAGCATATTGGTTTAGTAGTATCCATCATCATCACCTGAATATGGCTAGAGCATTATAAAAACAACGCCTAGACATACCATGCAGCACACGTAGGATCTTGCCATAGTACTCAAAATGACTTTTCCTTTGATGAGCAAACTAAAGACTTAATAGGAGTTTCTTGGTAAACTTTGGTTCAAGATGCACTGGTTGTTTCACCCTCTCAAAATATATCAATTTCCACAATAAACCCATCTCTGATGACCAAAAGATTTGACGACGGTATTGGGCTTAGCATTTTGAAAGCAAAGGCCATTTGTAGTAGTGCAACATGAAGTTTACGCATTTTGGAATTAATATTCTTTCTTTCATCTCAACTGGTATTCAACATGATCTTCAGAGGATAATTTTTTTGATAATTATAGACATAGAGTCTTCATGACTTATGAATCTTCTGCCACAAGTCTACAAAATGAACATAAACTGGGTAAAACTGTTAGTTGTGCATGGATGACGACCTTAGATGATCTGCGATAAAAACATAAAAAAACGAGGAGGTGGGGTCTTAAGGTCAAAAATTAGGGTGCAACAGATGCCCCTATTTAAGTTACTCCTATTCGGAGATATGGAGATTGAAATCTTCGTCTCGACGAGATAGGAGGGACTTAAATACAAATATTGCACGAATTTTTGGTCATAAGAAGCCACCGAATGCACATGATATGCAATGATATGAGAAATGCAAGACAAACAGTCCTATGGAAACAAGACGCCACAGGGGAAAAGTCTAGACACAAAACATGGGAAAAACAGGCTCAACACAGCGAGACTCCACGGGGGGAAAAATGACAATCACAAAGTGTCTGTAAAATATGTTGTGGAGAATTTGGAAGAGAAACTCCCTGGTGGAATTTGCTGTATATGTCAAGATGTAATTGATTCAAGACATTATCTGTAGAAGTCTACTGTCGAGATTTGTAATTGTAATTGAGAATACTTTTGCCAAAGTATGTACTGTGAAAACCTGTAAGGAATCTACTGCCGAGATTCTGTGTTGAAGTCTGTTGGAGAAATACTTCTGACGAAGTCTTCTGGAAATCTACTGCCGAGATTAACCAGGAACTGTAAGATGTCTACCTACTGCCGAGGTCTTCTGGGAATCTACTGCCGAGATTAACCAGGAACTACCTACTGCTGAGGTCTTCTGGGAATCTACTGCCGAGATTAACCAGGAACTACCTACTGCTGAGGTCTACTGGTAATCTATTGCCGAGATTAACCAGGAACTACCTACTGCTGAGGTCTTCTGGGAATCTACTGCCGAGATTAACCAGGAACTACCTACTGCTGAGGTCTACTGGTAATCTATTGCCGAGATTAACCAGGAACTACCTACTGCTGAGGTCTTCTGGAAATCTACTGCCGAGATTAACCAGGAACTACCTACTGCCGAGGTATACTGGTAATCTACTGCCGAGATTAACCAGGAACTACCTACTGCCGAGGTCTACTGGTAATCTACTGCCGAGATTAACCAGGAACTACCTACTGCTGAGGTCTTCTGGAAATCTACTGCTGAGATTAACCAGGAACTACCTACTGCCAAGGTTTACTGGTAATCTACTGCCGAGATTAACCAGGAAATGTAAGATGTTTGAATAATTGTCGTTGTAGACTGTAGTTGTCGTTCGTTGTAGAACTTGTAGATGTTGTTCGTTGTAGAACTTGTAGATGTTGTTCGTTGTAGAACTTGTAGATGTAATTTGTAGATTGTAAAACTTCACCGGGGATTTTCGGAAGAGATGTGAGCCGGTTGAATTGTGATGTATGCCTTCTCGAATAAAGGGAGACTACCGTGATAAACTTCCTCGACTTCTTCGGGGAAATGTCACTTGATGGAAATAAACTTGTGCGATGAGCTCACTGGGGAATGCGTTCCTGTTGAGTGTCTTTATCGTAGTTGTAAAGAGTGTGAATTCTCAAATAAAGAGAAATATATGTAAGCTTTTTCATTTACCAAGTTGATAATCACTGGGGATGGACAAACTGTCTTGTGGAGATAAAACCTGATTGAAATGAGTTGCTCGAATAAAGAGCTGCTTGCAGAATTGTTGAGAAAGCCTTGTAATATCTTTGAAGAAATATCATTCTTCAATAGTTATCTTCATAGTGACCCTTTCTTGGGGAGCCAAATGCAAAATAAATGCACGCCCAATCCAAATTGAAAAGCCTGGAGGGGTCCACAATATGATTGTCAAGGACCGAAGTTCAATTCAGGAAATAACTGAAGGGAAACGGTCAAGCAAGACTTGACCATTGAGGCATGAACTCAAATGGGATATGTTGAAACAACTGTCTTCCACGAGGATCAATCTTCATGGGGAAAATAGAAATATGACACTCTTTTTGCCTAGGGCTGACAATTCTAATTGAAAGGAGAAGACGCGCCCCACCACTCGTGGATAACCACGATCAAAGTGACAGAACAGCCAAACATAAGGGTGCTAAATGCCCATGCCATGCTATTTACTTATATGCCATGCGTATGCTATGCTGATAAAATAAAAGAACAAAGGCAAACAGAGACGAAATAAACATCTCAGAGCAAACATTCCGACCAATCTTCAAAGATAGAAGCACCACTGGGATGGGTGGAGAACCAAACATGGACTACAATCCTGTTTTAGGGCTTCAGAAACTTCTCTTGGGGAATGGAGACCATTCCACTTGGGGATGTAACGTCTTGATCTCAATCATCATGTTGGAAATGAGAGTAAGGATCTACTAGGAGTGGCTCAAACTCATGACTGGAGAAAATCCATGAATAAATATACACTCATGAGGAGAGATTCTTGCTAGAACTGCAGATGGAAATACCCAAACTGAAGTTTCACAGGGGATAAAATAAATATCCACCTCACTGGAGAAGATTGACGTTGTAGAAGGTCCACTAGGGAGTGAAATATGCCCAATTCATCGGGAAGGTGAAGTTCAAGGAGATTCGTTGAGGATTAAAATAATACCCACTTCATCGGGGAAGTGAAGTTAAGCGGATCACTGGGAATTCTCAGGTTACCAACTAGAGATTTCTTACATCGAAAAGATTCATCAGAGAAGTGTCATAGCCGCCAGAAATAAAATTTACTGGGGACATGAAGACTGCTGAAAATTTGTATTGAAGACTGTATGGTAGTTGCTATTTGAATAATTTGTTGTGAATGGATAAGATAATCTTTACTTATCAGATGCCCCAAGTCATGTGGTTATGAGAAGAAGTCATTCCAAGAGGATTTTACAGAAAACTGGCATCCAACTGCCCCAATGTTTTCAAACTCTTGGAGAGATTCGCCGAACCTCGACGTAACTGGCTCTGATTGATGGTATTATAATTGAGTCTTCAAAAATAGCTTTTCAGGTGAAGTTGAATTTGCACAGGACAAACCACTTAGACATAACTTGCCCCAGGTTAACAGAATCTTCAAATTTCAATCAGTGATGTCTTCACATAATCTTTCTAAGATATCAAGCAAACTTAGCAAGTCAGAAATGTTAATTTCGAAATTGTTAATGCAACACATGTTTGTCTTGAAGTTTTGAACAGAGATATTACGATAACTTGTGACCGAAATCACTAGTTAGGATATGAAATCATTTTATAAAGTCAATCATTAAATTGAGCATAGTTCAAGGAGTCAGGAAACGTTATCTCACTGAGTATGCTTTCGAGGTAACCTTATTTCAATAAGGACTTTTGAAGGTTATATAGAGGATTAGTTCAAGGTTTGTGAAACAAAGGAAATAAGGGTCAAAGTATATTTGCACCCACCCATTTTGAAATATGTTCACTATTTTGAAAGGTTTTAAGTGTTCAATCCAGCTGACTGAAAATTTCCTGCCCTAGGTTTAAAAACGAGGTTGGAAAGGGTTAAAAAGGATTTAACTTCCTTATGTCTTTGGTGTTTAGGAGGTTTGAAACAATGCCTCACATCATTAGTAGGTTTTATTCGAAAGCATACCACGAGGGGGATCTTGCGTTTTACTTCATCCTCCTCCTTCCAGTTCTTCACCAAAGTGAGAAAAATTGGATAAAGTTGGAATTATAAAAAATTATGAAAAAGATTTTAAGAGTAAAACGAATGGATTTCTTCAAGACAAACACTTATTGCACTACTTATTCAAAATCACATGTTCTTACATGCCAATTATGCTTTTAATCAACGAAATGAAAAGTAAACATAAGCAAACACAATAAACAGCTGATGGACCCTTTTCTCAGTATTTTTTGGAGTTTTCACTTATATCAGCGTAACGGTATTCCATTCACGACTGGGATTCCTCCTTTGAAAGTCAGTGTTTCATCATCTATCATTTCTTGAACTTTCTCTTGGAAAACTTTGCATTCTTCAATCGAATGCCCCCAACACTCCATCATGAAATTCACAGTTGGTGTTCGAGTTGAACCACGGTGGATGAGACTTCATGATTCTAGTCCTTTCTGGGTGTCATCACCGAGTTTCTAGCAAAATGAGACCATAACTGACTGTAAGTCATTGGGATAAGGTCAAACCAGCGAGTTTCCTCTTTCGGAGTATTCAGAGGTGTCTTTTGATTCTGAAACCGTCTTCGAACCTGTCAATTCTGATGATGATCTGGAGAAATTAATCTTCGTTTATGAGGTAGGTCGTCGTCTGCGCTGAGCAGGCGCTTCATAACTGATGTTGAGGATAAGGTTCTGGAACCGGTAGGATTTGAGAAGAATCCCAGACTGCATTAACATCAAACGCTTCTTTCATCTAGGGAATCATCAATTGAAAGTTCTTCATTAGCTTGGCCATTCAAATTATCTTGAATTCTTCCACTTTTGAGTGCAATTCTCGATGTTTACTCCAACTTCCACAATTTTAGAGAAATCTGATGGCACAACGCCTACCATCCTAACATAATAAGAGTCTGGCAGTGTTCTTAGAAACATTTTGCTTAAATCTTTCTCTGGAAGTGGTGGACGAACTTGGGCTGCCAACTCTTTCCATCGCTGAGCATATTCCCTGAAAGATTCATCATCCTTCTTACTCATTCCTTCTAGTTGATCACTGTCTGGAGCGATATGCAAATTGTAACTGTATTGCTTCACGAAAGCATTGGCTAAGTTTTTCCAAGATTGAATACAGTTCCTTTGTAGCTTCATATACCATATCAAGGATGCCCCAGATAAGCTTTCTTGGAAGCAGTGAATCATCAATTCATCATTGTTAACATAAGCAGCCATCTTTCGACAAAACATTGTCAAATGATATCTTGGACAACTAGTACCCTTGTACACTTCAAAGTCAGGCATCTTGAACTTTGGAGGAATAATTACGCCTGGAACTAGGCATAGGTCACGAGCATCAAGGTTAGATGCATTAGTTTCTTTCACTGTTTTCAATTGTTCTTTAAAACCACATAATTCTTTCTCCATTGCTATAAGTCGTCCATCTTCATCTTAGTACGAATATTCTGAAGATTTGGTACATTCTGTAGAGGCTGGGCAGCTTGAGCAACCAGGTTGTCTTGCACAGGCCGAGGTTGTGTAGGAACATCCACTTGTTGAACATTATCGTCAGAGGGAAGATCAAATAACGGATTAGTCACCACTCTGAAACCAGTCGTAGAATCCATATTCTTTATTCTCTTTACTATCCTTCGGTAATACTTCGAGCTTGGTCAGACGGTCGAGATGTCAGCTGGAAGACAAAGACAGAAGACCGGATGAGCCACAGAAGAGGCGAGACACATGCATATGCAGAATGCTAAATAAATGATGAGAATGCAGAAATGAAAGGTTTCATGGAACTCAAGTTCTTATAAACGTTATAGAATACTAAAGAAAATTCATTTATTGGATTACAAGGGAATATTCTCATAAGAGTCCTGACATAATAGCTGAATAAAAGCTAATACAGCCCTAAGGAAGTCCTTCATCGTATGAGTCGTCAACTTCTAAAGATTAGTTTGATAGAGGAAAATAAATCCTCCATCTCTTCTTTTGCCCTCGTTGGAAGTAAAGGGGGAATTCCTTGTTCACTTGGATCTTCAATGATAATGAGAGTCCTTTGAATTTCTAATGATCCTCCATGATAGGGGAAACTTCTCGTATTTGTCCTTTGAGTTTTCTTCAATCTGAGCTCCTACTTCCTTAGGCCATCCGAGTTAGGACTCTTAAAAGAATATTTTAAAATATTTTCTTTTGTAATCCCTATTGGTTCTATAATGTTTATAGATAAACTAAGAATCCCATGAAACCCTACGTAATATGATGCTATATGAATGCAACAAACACAAGTAGGCACATAGAAATATAAGGATAAACAAACAAAGGGGACCCTAGGTTTGCAACGAGCATGGAGCAAAGGAGTACCCATTCCCAAAGGATGTGGACTAAAGGTTATTGTACTTGCGGAGCAAGGTTCTAATAAGGTTCCCAAAGTCATTAGCCCATCTTTCGGATATTATCAACTTCCCAAGTACTCGGGGGTTAATAATATTCTCAAGAGAACTTCTTTTGAGTGTAGCATCGCGTAGCACTATTTCGGGGGGTACCCCCTCATAGTCCCGCACTACATCATAATAAAGGTCAAAGTGGGGTTAAGGTAACTACGGTTCTCAATATCATAGGCTCCAACATCGAATATAGTGCATGTTTTCACGATTAAGGACTCGTTCAACAATACAATTTTCGAGAGGGCCTCAATTGAGCGTGATTTTCAAGTCAGCTTGGTCGGGATTCTACCCCCTATAAGCCTCTTTGAATATATCACTATCCTATCTTAAGTTCACTCAAGTCCGGGTGTAGGACTTTGTCTCACCACTCAAAGGTATCAACCCAAAGAAATAAAGAACACAAACAAGTAAGCAAGTAAACAAGTAAGCAAATAAACGAATATATAAATCAATAAAGAAATAAAACAAGATAGGGAGACCCACTGAGTATCCCCAGTGAAGTCGCCATTTCTGTCGCGGTGAAAATCGGATATCAAACTATTGATTAGTTTGAATCTTTAATTCATTTTGCAACCTAACTTTGATTTGTCCAAAGGAAGGGATAAAGATCGAAATACCCATAATGCAATGCAAATGCAAGGTTAAGAGAGTTATAGGTTCGGGGGTTGGTTAAACTTAGAGAAGGTACTAGCATCCTAAGTTTCTGTAGTACTCTACAGGAACCTCTTGTTTTATGTTTGTTTATTGTTATGATTTATCTGCTTAATGGTTAAAAGACCTAAGGGTTTGTTTCTAAGTATACTCGATAAGATGTCGGATCTTATGCCTACATATCCTTACGGGAGTGAAATCAGAGTATTTGTAGTTCCCCTAAAGGGTTTGAGGAGTTCTTTGACTGTGGTCAAAGTTCCTACGGGTTTAGGGTAGTTGGTTGATTGATTTTGGGAGAAGAGATGTGTCTTCATTTTAAGAGAGATTTAACCGCCACAAGGTGTAGGAAAATAGTCTTTGCATCGTCTTAAGAAAAGGGCTTAAGTACTCGGATTGTTTGACGAGTATGCCTTTATCTCTCTTAAGGCAAAGTTCCTACGGATTGATTGTATTGTTGTGGAGTGGAGGTTCTATCTCGCTTAAGATGATTTGGCATCTTTTCTCTATTGTGTTTGAATATTGAATTGAATTGATTGTTTGAATATTGTTGTAGTATTGAGTGAGTTTGTATTGTGCTTATTATTTTCCTATGTTGTAAAATAAAAGACAAGGTCCTCCTATGGGGTAGGATCTATCCTAGAGATCGACTTGAATGAGATCAAGGATCGAGGGGATAATGATGCAAATGTAAATGCACTACATACGATTGTTGAATCATGTGTAGGATTTTCCTTTGGACGGATGCGATACGGAGATATAAATTGCGATAATTGTAAATGGTTGTAAGGTAAATTGCAGAAAAGTAAACCATACACGTACGCATGAAAGCGCTGAGTGAGTGTGTGGGTTGTGGATAAATAAAAAATGGAAATAATAAAGCATGCGCATGAAAGCGCTAAGTGTACAAGTGTGTTGTGTCGTGGGGTGCACGATTAAGTTGTATTTTACGATGTGAGTTGATTTTTAAGCAGAGTTGATTAAGTTGAATTAGATTGACCTTAAGGCGAGGTTTTTTAAGTAAAATGTTATAATATGCTAGAAAACTTAAAAATGGTTTATTTTAATTTTGGCTATTAAGAGTTGAATTAGGTTAAAAAGAATTTCATTATTTATTTCTAAAGCACTAACTAGGTTTTATTATTAATTATAGATAAATTGGTGAATGTAAATTATTTATAAAAGATTTTATATTATAGTGAATAAATACTATTTGATTAAAAGTTATTAAGTTGATTTAAAAAGTTAATTTAAATTTAATTAGCAAAAAGATTTTAAATGTGAATTAGTAGGGTTTTTAAAAAAGAGTTTTTAATTATTAAGATAAAAGTTTATAAGGGTCGACTAATTGGATTTATTATACAAAAGGTAAAATAATTAATTGTTAAATAAGGTGAATTAATTAAAAGGTAGGTTAATTAAATAATTAAATAAAAAAAGATAAAACTGATTATGATTAATAAAAGGTTGTTAGTTTATTTTAAAAAAGATTTTCAAGCATGAATACAAGCTATTAGTATATGGTTTTTGTTATTAAATAAGTAGAAGTCATCTTAAATTAGGAAATAGTTTTAAAAAAACAAATAATTTTAATTGTCATCAATATTAAACAAAATATGAGTTATTTTAGAAAATAGAGTTTTGGTTATGTTATTGAGAACATGAATAAAATATATTTTATTATATTAAGCTAATAAATTGAGATTATTAATTGAGTGACTAGGATAAATTATTATAGTAATTTAGAGAAATACTTAATAGAAAATGGGAACTGATTAAATAAATAGCAAATTAATTTTTTTTTAAAGGGTTAAATTAACTAAACGAATTTGTTAGCTGGTTTATTAGTTAAAAGCTGATATAAATAAATGAGTTAAATGGCAGGTTAATGGTTAATTAATAGTTTAGTTGAAATTAACGGTTAATTAGGAGGGAAATTAAGAGTTAAGTGGGAAAGGCGTGCGATCTGGTATGGTAGGTTTACGAGGGTGTATGGTGAGGTGCGATCTGAGACCTGTGATCGTGGTCTGATAGTGATCGTGTGGGTGCAAAGTGAGGGTACACCGTATGTCTGTGGGTGTATGTACATGATAGCAATAATATAAACAAAAAATTGTAAAAACAACGAAACCCTAATCCCCAATCGCGTTCGCTTCTCTGTCTCCTTTCTTCTCTTCTCTTTCTTGCTTCCGTTATCGTTTCTTCTTCTTTCTCGATCGCCGCTTTCCTCCCTTCGCTCTGAGCTTCTCCTTCCTTCTAATTTCCTGCGTATATTAACAAACAAGCAACTTAAAACATCAGCGAAGATTCTCACATTCAATGTTTTTTAGGTTTTGACGGCAAGCGAGTGATTGATTTGTGGTCCGGGTTGAGGTCTTGATGTGGACGGAGGCTTATTGCGGCGTGCGTGGGCTTGCGATGAAGGGTGATTTCGCGTCGCGGCTCACGGTGGACGAAGAGGGCGATTTGTGGTTTTGAAGGTGCTGAGCGATTTGCGGATGGCGCAAGGGTTTGAGGGTTTTAAACGAACACGGAGATAAGTTCTTCTTTAATTCATTTTGCGATTTAGGCTTTCTTCTTTTTTTGAAGTTTGGGATTTTCTGTGGAACTTTCTGTGAATTGTTGTGAGTTTTTGTGTTAAGAATCGAGTTCTGATATCTCCTCCTTCATCTCAATTTCTTGTCTTTTATAGGTACCCGCGGATCCTCTGGGTGCAGGATTGATGGTTCGAATTAAAGCGCTGATCCTTTCTTTCCGTATTTGTCTGCTATGTTGGGTCTTAAAAGACAAAGTGGTAAATTACTTTCTATTCTTAAGGCAACATGCTCTTATCCTGCTTTAGAATGCATTAAACTTGTCTGAGGTTTCAAATTGTGGTTTAATTGTTTGATTGCAGGAGTAAATGCTATTGGCATTCTTGAACTATTTGGATTTTGAACCGTGTCCTGCTATGTTTTTAACTCTGGAGATGTGTTGTTTGCGTCCTTGGGGAGGGTTCTTTGACAGTGATAAATCATCAGGAGATACATCCGTCCCTAGCTCTGCTGATTCAGTTGTTTCAGATTCAACTATGCTTTCACCATGTGCTGTCAAAGTTCCACTATCTGTTTCACTGGGGACAGAAGTGTATTTTGCAGGGTGATACATACTTTCCTCTTCTATAGTCAAACCAAAATCCGGTAGAGTTGTATTTTCCTCAAACTGTTTTCCATGAACGGATAATTCGTTGATTTTCTTGTCATAATATTGCATACCCTCAAACTCCTTTGACACATCCAACCCTGCTAATGTCAATTTTCTTCCTCTTTTCCACTAGGTCTGGTAGCTTCTTCACGAGTCTCTTCAAAAGCATTATCTTTATCTCCAGACTCACTTTGAATCTCACCATAAACAGGTTCCGATGGCAAATTCATGCTGACTGGGTGGAAACGCAAAGTGACCAAACATGAATAAAGCGTTTGATGTCTCAGTTTCATTTGGTGCATATGCATCTTCCTTGTCATCATCCTCCAACTTAACTTTATCAGGACCGGGTGCAGCTGCATAAGTCAACTCAATCATTACCGTGAGAAGCTTTTTCCACTTCATCTTCAGTTCCTGTCATCTTTTGTCGAAGACGATGTGCGTAGAGGGTGGGTGGAAGTTAGAAGCAATATGCAGGATACTAGCTCATGGTAGAAGCGGTAAATAATGCTCCTTGATGCGTATATAGAATGTTAACTTTTCCAATCTCCTTATGCGTGTTGCTTATGTTTACAGGGCCAACGACTGTCAAGGGATTAATGTGGTGGACCTCAATGTAGTAAGGTATGACATCTGCATAATTCCCTGTTGCTTATAGGTTATAGCACGGTTGTTATAAGGTGCGGATAATCCCGTGGTTACGCTTAGTGTAGCTTTGGAATATGAAGCAGCAGCCACCAAGTTCCATTCTATGTATACATATTTCCAAGATTGGTCAATGTTGGTGGATGGTTTTCTCTAAGATTTTACCGAAATTTCTCGTTGTATGTAGGTTGTGCAGACACGTTCAGGACGTGCTGATGGAAGCTGAAACTGTTGACGAGTGCGTGCGAGATGGTGCGGTAATCCACAAGAGGTGAACAGGTAACGACACCCCTGCTGGTGTGCATATGGGTGTTTCGATAGAACATATGCGGTTGACTATATGCTGGTTATTCTGCAGGTGTGGGAATTCCGTGATAACGATGCTGGTAGCCAACAAGTGGTGAACTGGACCTTTAATCATGTATGTTGATGATCTGCGTAGGTTTACCTCGCAAGAGAAGAAGGGAACTGTTGTTCAACAAGCTTCCCAGCCTCCCATTTGGTTTTGTCTAACATGCTTTTCACGAGTGATTTCCAAGTTGTTGCTTTGTTAATAAGCTCACCTTTGGCTATTAATCTCTGGTAAAGGCTGACATAAATTGAGATGTGAATTGCCAGGAATTCCTTTGGCGATAGCGGGTGAACTAAATCGTCCCCCAAATTGGTTGGAGGGCTGGATAGGTCTGTTGTTGATGGCGTCACCGAGAGTGTCTCCTCTAGCTAGGACCTCGAGTTTTCTTCTTTTATACCTGGCGGCACCGACACCGCGGCCTTCGTCTCTTAGAGTAAGCCTCCAAACTTACTCGTTCAACGAAATTTCGAGCTAACCTTACATTAAAGTATGCTATCAATGAAACATAGCGAGAACAAGGCTTAGTGTGATTAATGACACTGATTTATGCTATTTCGAGAAAGTTTCAAATTCGGTTGCTTGAAGGTTCAATTAGTTGTTGCTTGTCTCTGTTCTTGAATCAAATGTGGTTGTTAACTTCATGCTTTCTTCTTGTTATGCAGGTAATAACTTGTAAAATTGCTTGGAGCATAGTCGGCGCAAAGTAGAAATAGAAAGAGCGCGTCATAGGCGCAAGCTATCACAAATGCGGAATTAAACTTCGAAGTGATGAACCTTAAACTGAAGTTGTTTGAGAAGCGGCAAGCGAACTTGGATTAATATTTTGAGTCCCTGGAGCTATTTTTGGACAGAGTTGTAACCAATCATTCCAACAAGTTTGGCGCCTCCATATCACATTTGTAATTCACAAAGATGTCAACAAGCGTTTGTGTTGCGCTATATTCATGCTCTCCATATAATAAACCGACTCGGTCTCACAAGCTTCTCCAAGTTCAAACGTCGGCGGTTAAAATTTCCTTTGGTGGAATTATGTACTCGTCAAGACCATTATATGTAATGCCCCCTTTTTTAGTGACTAAAACTGTATTGACACTGCATTATTAAATCTTGTATGCGCTGGATTGTGTGAAGTTTAGCATAGGAAGGTTTGAACCTTGAACTTGCTCTATACAGGCTGTTTTGAATTTAAATAATTATAAAGTACCTTAATACAATGTCTTCCAATTTAGTGGGGCCCCAACATAGCTATTGGTTTAGTAGTATCCATCATCATCACCTGAATATGGCTAGAGCATTATAAAAACAACGCCTAGACATACCATGCAGCACACGTAGGATCTTGCCA